>NW_003148045.1:0-10668 GCF_000003605.2 Saccoglossus kowalevskii
CCACGTAAGTTTCAGGTCCATTCAAGTTCAATTGATTTTTAGCACAGACTGCCCAATTTGAATTTAGTAAGTTTCAGGTCCATTCAAGTTCAATTAATTTGTAGAACAGACTGCCCAATTTAAACTTAGTTAGTTTCAGGTCAATTCAATTTCAATTGATTTGTAGCACAGACTGCCCAATTTGAACTTGGTAAGTTTCAGGTCCATTCAAGTTCAATTGATTTGTAGCACAGACTGCCCAATTTGAACTTGGTAAGTTTCAGGTCCATTCAAGTTCAATTGATTTGTAGCACAGACTACCCACTTTGAATTTAGTAAGTTTCAGGTCCATTCAAGTTCAATTGATTTGTAGCACAGACTGCACAATTTGAACTTGGTAAGTTTCATGTCCATTCAAGTTCAATTGATTTGTGGCACAGATTACCCAGTTTGAATTTAGTAAGTTTCAGGTCAATTCAAGTTCAATTGATTTGTAGCACAGACTGCCCAATTTGAACTTAGTAAGTTTCAGGTCCATTCAAGTTCAATTGATTTGTAGCACAGACTGCCCACTTTGAAATTTAGTAAGTTTCAGGTCCATTCAAGTTCAATTGATTTGTAGCACAGACTGCCCAATTTGAACTTGGTAAGTTTCAGGTCCATTCAAGTTCAATTGATTTGTAGCACAGACTACCCAGTTTGAACTTGGTAAGTTTCAGGTCCATTCAAGTTCAATTGATTTGTAGCACAGACTGCCCAGTTTGAATTTAGTAAGTTTCAGGTCCATTCAAGTTCAATTGATTTGTAGCACAGACTATCCAGTTTGAATTTAGTAAGTTTCAGGTCCATTCAAGTTCAATTGATTTGTATCACAGACTTCCCAGTTTGAATTTAGTAAGTTTCAGGTCCATTCAAGTTCAATTGATTTGTAGCACAGACTGCCCAATTTGAACTTGGTAAGTTTCAGGTCCATTCAAGTTCAATTAATTTGTAACACAGACTACCCAGTTTGAATTTAGTAAGTTTCAGGTCCATTCAAGTTCAATTGATTTGTAGCACAGACTGCACAATTTGAACTTGGTAAGTTTCAGGTCCATTCAAGTTCAATTGATTTATAGCACAGATTACCCAGTTTGAATTTAGTAAGTTTCAGGTCCATTCAAGTTCAATTGATTTGTAGCACAGACTGCCCAGTTTGAATTTAGTAAGTTTCAGGTCCATTCAAGTTCAATTAATTTGTAGCACAGACTACCCAGTTTGAATTTAGTAAGTTTCAGGTCCATTCAAGTTCAATTGATTTGTAGCACAGACTGCACAATTTGAACTTGGTAAGTGTCAGGTCCATTCAAGTTCAATTGATTTGTAGCACAGACTACCCAGTTTGAATTTAGTAAGTTTCAGGTCTATTCAAGTTCAATTAATTTGTAACACAGACTACCCAGTTTGAATTTAGTAAGTTTCGGGTCCATTCAAGTTCAATTGATTTGTATCACAGACTTCCCAGTTTGAATTTAGTAAGTTTCAGGTCCATTCAAGTTCAATTGATTTTTAGCACAGACTGCCCAATTTGAACTTGGTAAGTTTCAGGTCCATTCAAGTTCAATTGATTTGTAGCACAGACTGCCCAATTTGAACTTGGTAAGTTTCAGGTCCATTCAAGGTCAATTGATTTGTAGCACAGACTACCCACTTTGAATTTAGTAAGTTTCAGGTCCATTCAAGTTCAATTGACTTGTAGCACAGACTGCACAATTTGAACTTGGTAAGTGTCAGGTCCATTCAAGTTCAATTGATTTGTAGCACAGACTGCCCAATTTGAACTTGGGAAGTTTCAGGTCCATTCAAGTTCAATTAATTTCTAACACAGACTACTCAGTTTGAACTTGGTAAGTTTCATGTCCATTCAAGTTCAATTGATTTGTAGCACAGATTACCCAGTTTGAATTTAGTAAGTTTCAGGTCTATTCAAGTTCAATTAATTTGTAACACAGACTACCCAGTTTGAATTTAGTAAGTTTCAGGTCCATTCAAGTTCAATTGATTTGTAGCACAGACTGCACAATTTGAACTTTGTAAGTTTCATGTCCATTCAAGTTCAATTGATTTGTAGCACAGATTACCCAGTTTGAATTTAGTAAGTTTCAGGTCCATTCAAGTTCAATTGATTTGTAGCACAGACTACGCAATTTAAACTTAGTAAGTTTCAGTCCATTCAAGTTCAATTGATTTGTAGCACAGACTGCCCAGTTTGAATTTAGTAAGTTTCAGGTCTATTCAAGTTCAATTAATTTGTAACACAGACTACCCAGTTTGAATTTAGTAAGTTTCAGGTCCATTCAAGTTCAATTGATTTGTAGCACAGACTGCCCAGTTTGAATTTAGTAAGTTTCAGGTCTATTCAAGTTCAATTAATTTGTAACACAGACTACCTAGTTTGAATTTAGTAAGTTTCAGGTCCATTCAAGTTCAATTGATTTGTAGCACAGACTGCACAATTTGAACTTGGTAAGTTTCATGTCCATTCAAGTTCAATTGATTTGTAGCACAGATTACCCAGTTTGAATTTAGTAAGTTTCAGGTCCATTCAAGTTCAATTGATTTGTAGCACAGACTACGCAATTTAAACTTAGTAAGTTTCAGGTCCATTCAAGTTCAATTGATTTGTAGCACAGACTGCCCAGTTTGAATTAAGTAAGTTTCAGGTCTATTCAAGTTCAATTAATTTGTAGCACAGACTACCCAGTTTGAATTTAGTAAGTTTCGGGTCCATTCAAGTTCAATTGATTTGTATCACTGACTTCCCAGTTTGAATTTAGTAAGTTTCAGGTCCATTCAAGTTCAATTGATTTTTAGCACAGACTGCCCAATTTGAACTTGGCAAGTTTCAGGTCCATTCAAGTTCAATTGATTTGTAGCACAGACTGCCCAATTTGAACTTGGTAAGTTTCAGGTCCATTCAAGGTCAATTGATTTGAGGCACAGACTACACACTTTGAATTTAGTAAGTTTCAGGTCCATTCAAGTTCAATTGATTTGTAGCACAGACTGCACAATTTGAACTTGGTAAGTGTCAGGTCCATTCAAGTTCAATTGATTTGTAGCACAGACTGCCCAATTTGAACTTGGTAAGTTTCAGGTCCATTCAAGTTCAATTAATGTGTAACACAGACTACCCAGTTTGAATTTAGTAAGTTTCAGGTCCATTCAAGTTCAATTGATTTGTAGCACAGACTGCACAATTTGAACTTGGTAAGTTTCATGTCCATTCAAGTTCAATTGATTTGTAGCACAGATTACCCAGTTTGAATTTAGTAAGTTTCAGGTCCATTCAAGTTCAATTGATTTGTAGCACAGACTGCCCAATTTAAACTTAGTAAGTTTCAGGTCCATTCAAGTTCAATTGATTTGTAGCACAGACTGCCCAGTTTGAATTTAGTAAGTTTCAGGTCTATTCAAGTTCAATTAATTTGTAACACAGACTACCCAGTTTGAATTTAGTAAGTTTCAGGTCCATTCAAGTTCAATTGATTTGTAGCACAGACTGCCCAATTTGAACTTGGTAAGTTTCAGGTCCATTCAAGTTCAATTGATTTGTAGCACAGACTACCCAGTTTGAATTTAGTAAGTTTCAGGTCTATTCAAGTTCAATTAATTTGTAACACAGACTACCCAGTTTGAATTTAGTAAGTTTCAGGTCCATTCAAGTTCAATTGATTTGTATCACAGACTTCCCAGTTTGAATTTAGTAAGTTTCAGGTCCATTCAAGTTCAATTGATTTGTAGCACAGACTGCCCAATTTGAACTTGGTAAGTTTCAGGTCCATTCAAGTTCAATTGATTTGTAGCGCAGACTGCCCAATTTGAACTTGGTAAGTGTCAGGTCCATTCAAGTTCAATTGATTTGTAGCACAGACTACCCAGTTTGAATTTAGTAAGTTTAAGGTCTATTCAAGTTCAATTAATTTGTAACACAGACTACCCAGTTTGAATTTAGTAAGTTTCGGGTCCATTCAAGTTCAATTGATTTGTATCACAGACTTCCCAGTTTGAATTTAGTAAGTTTCAGGTCCATTCAAGTTCAATTGATTTTTAGCACAGACTGCCCAATTTGAACTTGGTAAGTTTCAGGTCCATTCAAGTTCAATTGATTTGTAGCACAGACTGCCCAATTTGAACTTGGTAAGTTTCAGGCCCATTCAAGGTCAATTGATTTGTAGCACATACTGCCCAATTTGAACTTGGTAAGTTTCAGGTCTATTCAAGTTCAATTAATGTGTAACACAGACTACCCAGTTTGAATTTAGTAAGTTTCAGGTCCATTCAAGTTCAATTGATTTGTAGCACAGACTGCACAATTTGAACTTGGTAAGTTTCATGTCCATTCAAGTTCAATTGATTTGTAGCACAGATTACCCAGTTTGAATTTAGTAAGTTTCAGGTCCATTCAAGTTCAATTGATTTGTAGCACAGACTGCCCAATTTAAACTTAGTAAGTTTCAGGTCCATTCAAGTTCAATTGATTTGTAGCACAGACTGCCCAGTTTGAATTTAGTAAGTTTCAGGTCTATTCAAGTTCAATTAATTTGTAACACAGACTACCCAGTTTGAATTTAGTAAGTTTCAGGTCCATTCAAGTTCAATTGATTTGTAGCACAGACTGCCCAATTTGAACTTGGTAAGTTTCAGGTCCATTCAAGTTCAATTGATTTGTAGCACAGACTACCCAGTTTGAATTTAGTAAGTTTCAGGTCTATTCAAGTTCAATTAATTTGTAACACAGACTACCCAGTTTGAATTTAGTAAGTTTCAGGTCCATTCAAGTTCAATTGATTTGTATCACAGACTTCCCAGTTTGAATTTAGTAAGTTTCAGGTCCATTCAAGTTCAATTGATTTGTAGCACAGACTGCCCAATTTGAACTTGGTAAGTTTCAGGTCCATTCAAGTTCAATTGATTTGTAGCGCAGACTGCCCAATTTGAACTTGGTAAGTGTCAGGTCCATTCAAGTTCAATTGATTTGTAGCACAGACTACCCAGTTTGAATTTAGTAAGTTTCAGGTCTATTCAAGTTCAATTAATTTGTAACACAGACTACCCAGTTTGAATTTAGTAAGTTTCGGGTCCATTCAAGTTCAATTGATTTGTATCACAGACTTCCCAGTTTGAATTTAGCAAGTTTCAGGTCCATTCAAGTTCAATTGATTTTTAGCACAGACTGCCCAATTTGAACTTGGTAAGTTTCAGGTCCATTCAAGTTCAATTGATTTGTAGCACAGACTGCCCAATTTGAACTTGGTAAGTTTCAGGCCCATTCAAGGTCAATTGATTTGTAGCACAGACTACACACTTTGAATTTAGTAAGTTTCAGGTCCATTCAAGTTCAATTGATTTGTAGCACAGACTGCACAATTTGAACTTGGTAAGTGTCAGGTCCATTCAAGTTCAATTGATTTGTAGCACATACTGCCCAATTTGAACTTGGTAAGTTTCAGGTCCATTCAAGTTCAATTAATGTGTAACACAGACTACCCAGTTTGAATTTAGTAAGTTTCAGGTCCATTCAAGTTCAATTGATTTGTAGCACAGACTGCACAATTTGAACTTGGTAAGTTTCATGTCCATTCAAGTTCAATTGATTTGTAGCACAGATTACCCAGTTTGAATTTAGTAAGTTTCAGGTCCATTCAAGTTCAATTGATTTGTAGCACAGACTGCCCAATTTAAACTTAGTAAGTTTCAGGTCCATTCAAGTTCAATTGATTTGTAGCACAGACTGCCCAGTTTGAATTTAGTAAGTTTCAGGTCTATTCAAGTTCAATTAATTTGTAACACAGACTACCCAGTTTGAATTTAGTAAGTTTCAGGTCCATTCAAGTTCAATTGATTTGTAGCACAGACTGCACAATTTGAACTTGGTAAGTTTCATGTCCATTCAAGTTCAATTGATTTGTAGCACAGATTACCCAGTTTGAATTTAGTAAGTTTCAGGTCCATTCAAGTTCAATTGATTTGTAGCACAGACTACGCAATTTAAACTTAGTAAGTTTCAGGTCCATTCAAGTTCAATTGATTTGTAGCACAGACTGCCCAGTTTGAATTAAGTAAGTTTCAGGTCTATTCAAGTTCAATTAATTTGTAGCACAGACTACCCAGTTTGAATTTAGTAAGTTTCGGGTCCATTCAAGTTCAATTGATTTGTATCACAGACTTCCCAGTTTGAATTTAGTAAGTTTCAGGTCCATTCAAGTTCAATTGATTTTTAGCACAGACTGCCCAATTTGAACTTGGCAAGTTTCAGGTCCATTCAAGTTCAATTGATTTGTAGCACAGACTGCCCAATTTGAACTTGGTAAGTTTCAGGTCCATTCAAGGTCAATTGATTTGTAGCACAGACTACACACTTTGAATTTAGTAAGTTTCAGGTCCATTCAAGTTCAATTGATTTGTAGCACAGACTGCACAATTTGAACTTGGTAAGTGTCAGGTCCATTCAAGTTCAATTGATTTGTAGCACAGACTGCCCAATTTGAACTTGGTAAGTTTCAGGTCCATTCAAGTTCAATTAATGTGTAACACAGACTACCCAGTTTGAATTTAGTAAGTTTCAGGTCCATTCAAGTTCAATTGATTTGTAGCACAGACTGCACAATTTGAACTTGGTAAGTTTCATGTCCATTCAAGTTCAATTGATTTGTAGCACAGATTACCCAGTTTGAATTTAGTAAGTTTCAGGTCCATTCAAGTTCAATTGATCTGTAGCACAGACTGCCCAATTTAAACTTAGTAAGTTTCAGGTACATTCAAGTTCAATTGATTTGTAGCACAGACTGCCCAGTTTGAATTTAGTAAGTTTCAGGTCTATTCAAGTTCAATTAATTTGTAACACAGACTACCCAGTTTGAATTTAGTAAGTTTCAGGTCCATTCAAGTTCAATTGATTTGTAGCACAGACTGCCCAATTTGAACTTGGTAAGTTTCAGGTCCATTCAAGTTCAATTGATTTGTAGCACAGACTGCACAATTTGAACTTGGTAAGTGTCAGGTCCATTCAAGTTCAATTGATTTGTAGCACATACTGCCCAATTTGAACTTGGTAAGTTTCAGGTCCATTCAAGTTCAATTAATGTGTAACACAGACTACCCAGTTTGAATTTAGTAAGTTTCAGGTCCATTCAAGTTCAATTGATTTGTAGCACAGACTGCACAATTTGAACTTGGTAAGTTTCATGTCCATTCAAGTTCAATTGATTTGTAGCACAGATTACCCAGTTTGAATTTAGTAAGTTTCAGGTCCATTCAAGTTCAATTGATTTGTAGCACAGACTGCCCAATTTAAACTTAGTAAGTTTCAGGTCCATTCAAGTTCAATTGATTTGTAGCACAGACTGCCCAGTTTGAATTTAGTAAGTTTCAGGTCTATTCAAGTTCAATTAATTTGTAACACAGACTACCCAGTTTGAATTTAGTAAGTTTCAGGTCCATTCAAGTTCAATTGATTTGTAGCACAGACTGCCCAGTTTGAATTTAGTAAGTTTCAGGTCTATTCAAGTTCAATTAATTTGTAACACAGACTACCTAGTTTGAATTTAGTAAGTTTCAGGTCCATTCAAGTTCAATTGATTTGTAGCACAGACTGCACAATTTGAACTTGGTAAGTTTCATGTCCATTCAAGTTCAATTGATTTGTAGCACAGATTACCCAGTTTGAATTTAGTAAGTTTCAGGTCCATTCAAGTTCAATTGATTTGTAGCACAGACTACGCAATTTAAACTTAGTAAGTTTCAGGTCCATTCAAGTTCAATTGATTTGTAGCACAGACTGCCCAGTTTGAATTAAGTAAGTTTCAGGTCTATTCAAGTTCAATTAATTTGTAGCACAGACTACCCAGTTTGAATTTAGTAAGTTTCGGGTCCATTCAAGTTCAATTGATTTGTATCACTGACTTCCCAGTTTGAATTTAGTAAGTTTCAGGTCCATTCAAGTTCAATTGATTTTTAGCACAGACTGCCCAATTTGAACTTGGCAAGTTTCAGGTCCATTCAAGTTCAATTGATTTGTAGCACAGACTGCCCAATTTGAACTTGGTAAGTTTCAGGTCCATTCAAGGTCAATTGATTTGTAGCACAGACTACACACTTTGAATTTAGTAAGTTTCAGGTCCATTCAAGTTCAATTGATTTGTAGCACAGACTGCACAATTTGAACTTGGTAAGTGTCAGGTCCATTCAAGTTCAATTGATTTGTAGCACAGACTGCACAATTTGAACTTGGTAAGTGTCAGGTCCATTCAAGTTCAATTGATTTGTAGCACAGACTGCCCAATTTGAACTTGGTAAGTTTCAGGTCCATTCAAGTTCAATTAATTTGTAGCACAGACTACCCGATTTAAACTTAGTTAGTTTCAGGTCCATTCAAGTTCAATTGATTTGTAGCACAGACTGCCCAGTTTGAATTTAGTAAGTTTCAGGTCCATTCAAGTTCAATTAATTTGTAGCACAAACTACCCAGTTTGAATTTAGTAAGTTTCAGGTCCATTCAAGTTCAATTGATTTGCAGCACAGACTGCACAATTTGAACTTGGTAAGTGTCAGGTCCATTCAAGTTCAATTGATTTGTAGCACAGACTACCCAGTTTGAATTTAGTAAGTTTCAGGTCTATTCAAGTTCAATTAATTTGTAACACAGACTACCCAGTTTGAATTTAGTAAGTTTCGGGTCCATTCAAGTTCAATTGATTTGTATCACAGACTTCCCAGTTTGAATTTAGTATGTTTCAGGTCCATTCAAGTTCAATTGATTTTTAGCACAGACTGCCCAATTTGAACTTGGCAAGTTTCAGGTCCATTCAAGTTCAATTGATTTGTAGCACAGACTGCCCAATTTGAACTTGGTAAGTTTCAGGTCCATTCAAGGTCAATTGATTTGTAGCACAGACTACACACTTTGAATTTAGTAAGTTTCAGGTCCATTCAAGTTCAATTGATTTGTAGCACAGACTGCACAATTTGAACTTGGTAAGTGTCAGGTCCATTCAAGTTCAATTGATTTGTAGCACAGACTGCCCAATTTGAACTTGGTAAGTTTCAGGTCAATTCAAGTTCAATTAATGTGTAACACAGACTACCCAGTTTGAATTTAGTAAGTTTCATGTCCATTCAAGTTCAATTGATTTGTAGCACAGATTACCCAGTTTGAATTTAGTAAGTTTCAGGTCCATTCAAGTTCAATTGATTTGTAGCACAGACTGCCCAATTTAAACTTAGTAAGTTTCAGGTCCATTCAAGTTCAATTGATTTGTAGCACAGACTGCCCAGTTTGAATTTAGTAAGTTTCAGGTCTATTCAAGTTCAATTAATTTGTAACACAGACTACCCAGTTTGAATTTAGTAAGTTTCAGGTCCATTCAAGTTCAATTGATTTGTAGCACAGACTGCCCAATTTGAACTTGGTAAGTTTCAGGTCCATTCAAGTTCAATTGATTTGTAGCACAGACTACCCAGTTTGAATTTAGTAAGTTTCAGGTCTATTCAAGTTCAATTAATTTGTAACACAGACTACCCAGTTTGAATTTAGTAAGTTTCAGGTCCATTCAAGTTCAATTGATTTGTATCACAGACTTCCCAGTTTGAATTTAGTAAGTTTCAGGTCCATTCAAGTTCAATTGATTTGTAGCACAGACTGCCCAATTTGAACTTGGTAAGTTTCAGGTCCATTCAAGTTCAATTGATTTGTAGCACAGACTGCCCAGTTTGAATTTAGTAAGTTTCAGGTCCATTCAAGTTCAATTGATTTGTAGCACAGACTGCACAATTTGAACTTGGTAAGTTTCATGTCCATTCAAGTTCAATTGATTTGTAGCACAGATTACCCAGTTTGAATTTAGTAAGTTTCAGGTCCATTCAAGTTCAATTGATTTGTAGCACAGACTGCCCAATTTAAACTTAGTAAGTTTCAGGTCCATTCAAGTTCAATTGATTTGTAGCACAGACTGCCCAGTTTGAATTTAGTAAGTTTCAGGTCTATTCAAGTTCAATTAATTTGTAACACAGACTACCCAGTTTGAATTTAGTAAGTTTCAGGTCCATTCAAGTTCAATTGATTTGTAGCACAGACTGCACAATTTGAACTTAGTAAGTTTCAGGTCCATTCAAGTTCAATTGATTTGTAGCACAGACTGCCCAGTTTGAATTAAGTAAGTTTCAGGTCTATTCAAGTTCAATTAATTTGTAGCACAGACTACCCAGTTTGAATTTAGTAAGTTTCAGGTCCATTCAAGTTCAATTGATTTGTAGCACAGACTGCACAATTTGAACTTGGTAAGTGTCAGGTCCATTCAAGTTCAATTGATTTGTAGCACAGACTGCCCAATTTGAACTTGGTAAGTTTCAGATCCATTCAAGTTCAATTAATTTGTAGCACAGACTACCCGATTTAAACTTAGTTAGTTTCAGGTCCATTCAAGTTCAATTGATTTGTAGCACAGACTGCCCAATTTAAACTTAGTTAGTTTCACGTCCATTCAAGTTCAATTGATTTGTAGCACAAACTGCCCAGTTTGAATTTAGTAAGTTTCACGTCCATTCAAGTTCAATTAATTTGTAGCACAGACTATCCAGTTTGAATTTACTAAGTTTCACGTCCATTCAAGTTCAATTAATTTGTAGCACAGACTGCCCAATTTAAACTTA
>NW_003148075.1:0-21701 GCF_000003605.2 Saccoglossus kowalevskii
CAATCATACCTAGGCATTAAGTGGAGTAAGATATTTTTAGTGGGATACTATATGTATGCTAGACTACATAATGAGATATTACTAGCATCATGCCTAGGCATTTGGTGGAGTAAGGAATTGTTAGTGGGATATTCTAGATGCTAGACTACATAATGAGATATTACTAGCATCATACCTAGGCATTAAGTGGAGTAAGATCTTTTTAGTGGGATACTATAGATGCTAGACTACATAATGAGATATTACTAGCATCATACCTAGACATTAAGTGGAGTAAGATATTTTTAGTGGGATACTATAGATGCTAGACTACATAATGAGATATTACTAGCATCATGCATAGGCATTAAGTGGAGTAAGATCTTTTTAGTGGGATACTATAGATGCTAGACTACATAATGAGATATTACTAGCATCATACCTAGGCATTAAGTGGAGTAAGATATTTTTAGTGGGATACTATAGATGCTAGACTACATAATGAGATATTACTAGCATCATGCATAGGCATTTAATGGAGTAAGATATTGTTAGTGGAATACTGTAGATGCTAGGCTGCAGAATGAGATATTACTAGCATCATACCTAGGTATTTAGTGGAGTAAGATATTGTTAGTGGAATACTATAGAAGCTAGACTACATATGAGATATTACCAGCATCATACCTATGCATTTAGTGGAGTAAGATATTGTTAGTGAAATACTATAGAAGCTAGACTACATAATGAGATATTACTAGCATCATACCTTGGCATTTAGTGGAGTAAGATATTGTTAGTGGGATACTATAGATGCTAGGCTGCATAATGAGATATTACTAGCATCATACCTAGGTATTTAGTGGAGTAAGATATTGTTAGTGGAATACTATAGATGCTAGGCTGCATAATGAGATATTACTAGCATCATACCTAGGCATTTAGTGGAGTAAGGAATTGTTAGTGGAATAATATAGATGCTAGGCTGCATTATGAGATATTACTAGCATGATACCTAGGCATAAAGTGGAGTAAGGCACTGTTAGTGGGATACTATAGATTCTAGGCTACATAATGAGATATTACTAGCATCATGCCTAGGCATTAAGTGGAGTAAAGGCATTGTTAGTGGAATACTATAGATGCTAGACTACATAATGGATATTACTAGCATCATACCTAGGCATTAAGTGGAGTAAGATATTTTTAGTGAGATACTATTGATGCTAGACTACATAATGAGATATTACTAGCATCATACCTAGGCATTTAGTAGAGTAGATATGTAGTGGGATACTATAGATGCTAGACTACATAATGAGATATTACTAGCATCATACCTAGACATTAAGTGGAGTAAGATATTGTTAGTGGGATATTCTAGATGCTAGACTACATAATGAGATATTACTAGCATCATACCTAGGCATTAAGTGGAGTAAGGTATTGTTAGTGGGATATTCTAGATGTTAGACTACATAATGAGATATTACTAGCATCATACCTAGGCATTAAGTGGAGTAAGATATTGTTAGTGGTATACTATAGATACTAGACTACATAATGAGATATTACTAGCATCATACCTAGGCATTAAGTGGAGTAAGATCTTTTTAGTGGGATACTATATATGCTAGACTACATAATGAGATATTACTAGCATCATACCTAGGCATTAAGTGGAGTAAGATCTTTTTAGTGGGATACTATAGATGCTAGACTACATAATGAGATATTACTAGCATCATACCTAGACATTAAGTGGAGTAAGATATTGTTAGTGGGATACTATAGATGCTGGGCTGCATAATGAGATATTACTAGCATCATATCTAGGCATTTAGTGGAGTAAGATATTTTTAGTGGGATACTATAGATGCTAGACTACATAATGAGATATTACTTGCATCATGCCTAGGCATTTAGTGGAGTAAGATATTGTTAGTGGAATACTAAAGATGCTAGACTACATATGAGATATTACCAGCATCATACCTAGGCATTTAGTGGAGTAAGGAATTGTTAGTGGAATACTATAGATGCTAGGCTGCATAATGAGATATTACTAGCATCATACCTAGGTATTTAGTGGAGTAAGATATTGTTAGTGGAATACTATAGATGCTAGACTACATATGAAATATTACCAGCATCATACCTAGGCATTTAGTGAAGTAAAGAACTGTTAGTGGAATACTATAGATGCTAGGCTGCATAATGAGATATTACTAGCATCATACCTAGGCATTTAGTAGAGTAAGGAATTGTTAGTGGAATATTATAGATGCTAGGCTGCATAATGAGATATTACTAGCATCATACCTAGGCATTTAGTGGAATAAGGAATTGTTAGTGGAATACTATAGATGCTAGGCTGCATAATGAGATATTACTAGCATCATGCCTAGACATTAAGTGGAGTAAGATATTGTTAGTGGGATACTATAGATGCTAGACTACATAATGAGATATTACTAGCATCATACCTAGGCATTAAGTGGAGTAAGATATTTTTAGTGGGATACTATAGATGCTAGACTACATAATGAGATATTACTAGCACCATACCTAGACATTTAGTGGAGTAAGGCATTGTTAGTGGGATATTCTAAATGCTAGACTACATAATGAGATATTACTAGCATCATACTTAGGCATTAAGTGGAGTAAGATATTGTTAGTGGGATATTCTAGATGTTAGACTACATAATGAGATATTACTAGCATCATACCTAGGCATTAAGTGGAGTAAGATATTGTTAGTGGGATACTATAGATACTAGACTGCATAATGAGATATTACTAGCACCATACCTAGGCATTAAGTGGAGTAAGATCTTTTTAGTGGGATACTATAGATGCTAGACTACATAATGAGATATTACTAGCATCATACCTAGGCATTAAGTGGAGTAAGATCTTTTTAGTGGGATACTATAGATGCTAGACTACATAATGAGATATTACTAGCATCATACCTAGACATTAAGTGGAGTAGATATTGTTAGTGGGATACTATAGATGCTGGGCTGCATAATGAGATATTACTTGCATCATGCCTAGGCATTTAGTGGAGTAAGATATTGTTAGTGGGAATACTATAGATGCTAGACTACATATGAGATATTACCAGCATCATACCTTGGCATTTAGTGGAGTAAGGAATTGTTAGTGGAATACTATAGATGCTAGGCTGCATAATGAGATATTACTAGCATCATACCTAGGCATTTAGTGGAGTAAGGAATTGTTAGTGGAATATTATAGATGCTAGGCTGCATAATGAGATATTACTAGCATCATACCTAGGCATTTAGTGGAATAAGGAATTGTTAGTGGAATACTATAGATGCTAGGCTGCATAATGAGATATTACTAGCATCATGCCTAGACATTAAGTGGAGTAAGATATTGTTAGTGGGATACTATAGATGCTAGGCTGCATAATGAGATATTACTAGCATCATGCCTAGGCATTAAGTGGAGTAAGATATTGTTAGTGGGATACTATAGATGCTGGGCTGCATAATGAGATATTACTAGCATCATACCTAGACATTTAGTGGAGTAAGGCATTGTTAGTGGGATATTCTAGATGCTAGACTACATAATGAGATATTACTAGCATCATACCTAGGCATTAAGTGGAGTAAGATATTGTTAGTGGAATATTCTAGATGTTAGACTACATAATGAGATATTACTAGCATCATACCTAGGCATTAAGTGGAGTAAGATATTGTTAGTGGTATACTATAGATACTAGACTACATAATGAGATATTACTAGCATCATACCTAGGCATTAAGTGGAGTAAGATCTTTTTAGTGGGATACTATATATGCTAGACTACATAATGAGATATTACTAGCATCATACCTAGGCATTAAGTGGAGTAAGATCTTTTTAGTGGGATACTATAGATGCTAGACTACATAATGAGATATTACTAGCATCATACCTAGACATTAAGTGGAGTAAGATATTGTTAGTGGGATACTATAGATGCTGGCCTGCATAATGAGATATTACTAGCATCATATCTAGGCATTTAGTGGAGTAAGATATTTTTAGTGGGATACTATAGATGCTAGATTACATAATGAGATATTACTTGCATCATGCATAGGCATTTAGTGGAGAAAGATATTGTTAGTGGAATACTATAGATGCTAGACTACATATGAGATATTACCAGCATCATACCTAGGCATTTAGTGGAGTAAGGAATTGTTAGTGGAATACTATAGATGCTAGGCTGCATAATGAGATATTACTAGCATCATACCTAGGTATTTAGTGGAGTAAGATATTGTTAGTGGAATACTATAGATGCTAGACTACATAAGAAATATTACCAGCATCATACCTAGGCATTTAGTGAAGTAAAGAACTGTTAGTGGAATACTATAGATGCTAGGCTGCATAATGAGATATTACTAGCATCATACCTAGGCATTTAGTGGAGTAAGGAATTGTTAGTGGAATATTATAGATGCTAGGCTGCATAATGAGATATTACTAGCATCATACCTAGGCATTTAGTGGAATAAGGAATTGTTAGTGGAATACTATAGATGCTAGGCTGCATAATGAGATATTACTAGCATCATGCCTAGACGTTAAGTGGAGTAAGATATTGTTAGTGGGATACTATAGATGCTAGGCTGCATAATGGGATATTACTAGCATCATGCCTAGGCATTAAATGGAGTAAGATATTGTTAGTGGGATAGTATAGATGCTGGGCTGCATAATGAGATATTACTAGCATCATACCTAGACATTTAGTGGAGTAAGATATTGTTAGTGGGATACTATAGATGATAGACTACATAATGAGATATTACTAGCATCATACCTAGGCATTAAGTGGAGTAAGATATTTTTAGTGGGATACTATAGATGCTAGACTACATAATGAGATATTACTAGCACCATACCTAGACATTTAGTGGAGTAAGGCATTGTTAGTGGGATATTCTAGATGCTAGACTACATAATGAGATATTACTAGCATCATACCTAGGCATTAAGTGGAGTAAGATATTGTCAGTGGGATATTCTAGATGTTAGACTACATAATGAGATATTACTAGCATCATACCTAGGCATTAAGTGGAGTAAGATATTGTCAGTGGTATACTATAGATTCTAGACTACATAATGAGATATTACTAGCATCATACCTAGGCATTAAGTGGAGTAAGATCTTTTTAGTGGGATACTATAGATGCTAGACTACATAATGAGATATTACTAGCATCATACCTAAGCATTAAGTGGAGTAAGATCTTTTTAGTGGGATACTATAGATGCTAGACTACATAATGAGATATTACTAGCATCATACCTAGACATTAAGTGGAGTAAGATATTGTTAGTGGGATACTATAGATGCTGGGCTGCATAATGAGATATTACTAGCATCATATCTAGGCATTTAGTGGAGTAAGATATTGTTAGTGGAATACTATTGATGCTAGGCTGCATAATGAGATATTACGAGCACCATACCTAGACATTTAGTGGAGTAAGATATTGTTAGTGGGATACTATAGATGCTAGGCTGCATAATGAGATATTACTAGCATCATACCTAGGCATTAAGTGGAGTAAGATATTTTTAGTGGGATACTATAGATGCTAGACTACATAATGAGATATTACTAGCACCATACCTAGACATTTAGTGGAGTAAGGCATTGTTAGTGGGATATTCTAGATGCTAGACTACATAATGAGATATTACTAGCATCATACCTAGGCATTAAGTGGAGTAAGATATTGTCAGTGGTATACTATAGATTCTAGACTACATAATGAGATATTACTAGCATCATACCTAGGCATTAAGTGGAGTAAGATCTTTTAGTGGGATACTATAGATGCTAGACTACATAATGAGATATTACTAGCATCATACCTAGGCATTAAGTGGAGTAAGATCTTTTTAGTGGGATACTATATATGCTAGACTACATAATGAGATATTACTAGCATCATTATCATATCTAGGCATTTATTTGGAGTAAGATATTTTTAGTGGGATACTATAGATGCTAGACTACATAATGAGATATTACTTGCATCATGCCTAGGCATTTAGTGGAGTAAGATATTGTTAGTGGAATACTAAATATGCTAGACTACATATGAGATATTACCAGCATCATACCTAGGCATTTAGTAAGGAATTGTTAGTGGAATACTATAGATGCTAGGCTGCATAATGAGATATTACTAGCATCATACCTAGGTATTTAGTGGAGTAAGATATTGTTAGTGGAATACTATAGATGCTAGACTACATATGAAATATTACCAGCATCATACCTAGGCATTTAGTGAAGTAAAGAACTGTTAGTGGAATACTATAGATGCTAGGCTGCATAATGAGATATTACTAGCATCATACCTAGGCATTTAGTGGAGTAAGGAATTGTTAGTGGAATATTATAGATGCTAGGCTGCATAATGAGATATTACTAGCATCATACCTAGGCATTTAGTGGAATAAGGAATTGTTAGTGGAATACTATAGATGCTAGGCTGCATAATGAGATATTACTAGCATCATGCCTAGACATTAAGTGGAGTAAGATATTGTTAGTGGGATACTATATATGCTAGGCTGCATAATGAGATATTAGTAGCATCATGCCTAGGCATTAAGTGGAGTAAGATATTTTTAGTGGGATACTATAGATGCTAGACTAAATAATGAGATATTACTAGCATCATGCATAGGCATTTAGTGGAGTAAGGAATTATTAGTGGGATATTCTAAATGCTAGACTACATAGTGAGATATTACTAGCATCATACCTAGGCATTTAGTGGAGTAAGAAATTGTTAGTGGGATATTCTAGATGCTAGACTACATAACGAGATATTACTAGCATCATACCTAGGCATTAAGTGGAGTAAGATATTGTTAGTGGGATACTATAGATGCTAGAATACATAATGAGATATTACTAGCATCATGCCTAGGCATTAAGTGGCATAAGGCACTGATAGTGGGATACTATAGATGCTAGGCTGCATAATGAGATATTACTAGCATCATGCCTAGGCATTAAGTGGTGTAAGATATTGTTAGTGGGATACTATAGATGCTAGGCTGCATAATGAGATATTACTAGCATCATGCCTAGGCATTAAGTGGAGTAAGATATTGTTAGTGGGATACTATTGATGCTGGGCTGCATAATGTGATATTACTAGCATCATGCCTAGACATTAAGTGGAGTAAGGAATTGTTAGTGGAATACTATAGATGCTGGGCTGCATAATGAGATATTACTAGCATCATGCCTAGGCATTAAGTGGAGTAAGATATTGTTAGTGGAATACTATAGATACTAGGCTGCATAATGAGATATTACTAGAATCATACCTAGGCATTTAGTGGAGTAAGGAATTGTTAGTGGAATACCGTAGATGCTAGGCTGCATAATGAGATATTACTAGCACCATACCTAGACATTTAGTGGAGTAAGGCATTGTTAGTGGAATGCTATAGATGCTAGACTACATATGAGATATTACCAGCATCATACCTAGACATTTAGTGGAGTAAGGTATTGTTATTGGGATAATGTAGATGCTAGGCTGCATAATGAGATATTACTAGCATGATACCTAGGCATAAAGTGGAGTAAGGCACTGTTAGTGGGATACTATAGATTCTAGGCTACATAATGAGATATTACTAGCATCATACCTAGGCATTAAGTGGAGTAAGATATTTTTAGTGGGATACTATAGATGCTAGACTACATAATGAGATATTACTAGCATCATGCCTAGGCATTTAGTGGAGTAAGGAATTGTTAGTGGGATATTCTAGATGCTAGACTACATAATGAGATATTACGAGCATCATACCTAGGCATTAAGTGGAGTAAGATATTTTTAGTGGGATACTATAGATGCTAGACTACATAATGAGATATTACTAGCATCATACCTAGGCATTAAGTGGAGTAAGATATTTTTAGTGGGATACTATAGATGCTAGACTACATAATGAGATATCACTAGCATCATACCTAGGCATTAAGTGGAGTAAGATATTTTTTGTGGGATACTATAGATGCTAGACTACATAATGAGATATTACTAGCATCATACCTAGGCATTAAGTGGAGTAAGATATTTTTAGTGGGATACTATAGATGCTAGACTACATAATGAGATATTACTTGCATCATGCCTAGGCATTTAGTGGAGTAAGATATTGTTAGTGGAATACTGTAGATGCAGGCTGCATAATGAGATATTACTAGCATCATACCTAGGTATTTAGTGGAGTAAGATATTGTTAGTGGAATACTATAGATGTTAGACTACATAATGAGATATTACTTGCATCATGCCTAGACATTTAGTGGAGTAAGATATTGTAAGTGGTATACTATAGAAGCTAGACTACATAATGAGATATTACTAGCATCATACCTAGGCATTTAGTGGAGTAAGATATTGTTAGTGGAATACTATAGATGATAGGCTGCATAATGAGATATTACTAGCATCATACCTAGGCATTTAGTGGAGTAAGGAATTGTTAGTGGAATACTATAGATGCTAGGCTGCATAATGAGATATTACTAGCATCATACCTAGGCATTTAGTGGAGTAAGGAATTGTTAGTGGAATACTATAGATGCTAGGCTGCATTATGAGATATTACTAGCATGATACCTAGGCATAAAGTGGAGTAAGGCACTGTTAGTGGGATACTATAGATGCTAGGCTGCATAATGAGATATTACTAGCATCATGCCTAGGCATTAAGTGGAGTAAGATATTGTTAGTGGGATACTATAGATGCTAGGCTGCATAATGAGATATTACTAGCATCATGCCTAGGCATTAAGTGGAGTAAGATATTGTTAGTGGGATACTATAGATACTGGGCTGCATGATATATTACTAGCATCATACCTAGACATTAAGTGGAGTACGATATTGTTAGTGGAATACTATTGATGCTAGGCTGCATAATGTGATATTACGAGCACCATACCTAGACATTTAATGGAGTAAGATATTGTTAGTTGGATACTATAGATGCTATGCTGCATAATGAGATATTACTAGCATCATACCTAGGCATTAAGTGAAGTAAGATATTGTTAGTGTCGTACTATATATGCTAGGCTGCATAATGAGATATTACTAGCATCATACCTAGGTATTTAGTGGAGTAAGATATTGTTAGTGGAATACTATAGATGCTAGACTACATATAAAATATTACCAGCATCATACCTAGGCATTTAGTGAAGTAAAGAACTGTTAGTGGAATACTATAGATGCTAGGCTGCATAATGAGATGTTACTAGCATCATACCTAGGCATTTAGTGGAGTAAGGAATTGTTAGTGGAATATTATAGATGCTAGGCTGCATAATGAGATATTACTAGCATCATACCTAGGCATTTAGTGGAATAAGGAATTGTTAGTGGAATACTATAGATGCTAGGCTGCATAATGAGATATTACTAGCATCATGCCTAGACATTAAGTGGAGTAAGATATTGTTAGTGCGATACTATAGATGCTAGGCTGCATAATGAGATATTACTAGCAACATACCTAGGCATTAAGTGGAGTAAGATATTGTTAGTGGGATATTCTAGATGTTAGACTACATAATGAGATATTACTAGCATCATACCTAGGCATTAAGTGGAGTAAGATACTGTTAGTTGTATACTATAGATACTAGACTACATAATGAGATATTACTAGCATCATACCTAGGCATTAAGTGGAGTAAGATCTTTTTAGTGGGATACTATATATGCTAGACTACATAATGAGATATTACTAGCATCATACCTAGGCATTAAGTGGAGTAAGATCTTTTTAGTGGGATACTATAGATGCTAGACTACATAATGAGATATTACTAGCATCATACCTAGACATTAAGTGGAGTAAGATATTGTTAGTGGGATACTATAGATGCTGGGCTGCATAATGAGATATTACTAGCATCATATCTAGGCATTTAGTGGAGTAAGATATTTTTAGTGGGATACTATAGATGCTAGACTACATAATGAGATATTACTTGCATCATGCCTAGGCATTTAGTGGAGTAAGATATTGTTAGTGGAATACTAAATATGCTATACTACATATGAGATATTACCAGCATCATACCTAGGCATTTAGTGGAGTAAGGAATTGTTAGTGGAATACTATAGATGCTAGGCTGCATAATGAGATATTACTAGCATCATACCTAGGTATTTAGTGGAGTAAGATATTGTTAGTGGAATACTATAGATGCTAGACTACATATGAAATATTACCAGCATCATACCTAGGCATTTAGTGAAGTAAAGAACTGTTAGTGGAATACTATAGATGCTAGGCTGCATAATGAGATATTACTAGCATCATACCTAGGCATTTAGTGGAGTAAGGAATTGTTAGTGGAATATTATAGATGCTAGGCTGCATAATGAGATATTACTAGCATCATACCTAGGCATTTAGTGGAATAAGGAATTGTTAGTGGAATACTATAGATGCTAGGCTGCATAATGAGATATTACTAGCATCATGCCTAGACATTAAGTGGAGTAAGATATTGTTAGTGGGATACTATAGATGCTAGGCTGCATAATGAGATATTACTAGCATCATGCCTAGGCATTAAGTGGAGTAAGATATTGTTAGTGGGATACTATAGATGCTGGGCTGCATAATGAGATATTACTAGCATCATACCTAGACATTTAGTGGAGTAAGATATTGTTAGTGGGATACTATAGATGCTAGACTACATAATGAGATATTACTAGCATCATACCTAGGCATTAAGTGGAGTAAGATATTTTTAGTGGGATACTATAGATGCTAGACTACATAATGAGATATTACTAGCACCATACATAGACATTTAGTGGAGTAAGGCATTGTTAGTGGGATATTCTAGATGCTAGACTACATAATGAGATATTACTAGCATCATACCTAGGCATTAAGTGGAGTAAGATATTGTCAGTGGGATATTCTAGATGTTAGACTACATAATGAGATATTACTAGCATCATACCTAGGCATTAAGTGGAGTAAGATATTGTCAGTGGGATACTATAGATACTAGACTACATAATGAGATATTACTAGCATCATACCTAGGCATTAAGTGGAGTAAGGTCTTTTTAGTGGGATACTATAGATGCTAGACTACATAATGAGATATTACTAGCATCATACCTAGGCATTAAGTGGAGTAAGATCTTTTTAGTGGGATACTATAGATGCTAGACTACATAATGAGATATTACTAGCATCATACCTAGACATTAAGTGGAGTAAGATATTGTTAGTGGGATACTATAGATGCTGGGCTGCATAATGAGATATTACTAGCATCATACCTAGGCATTTAGTGGAGTAAGGAATTGTTAGTGGAATATTATAGATGCTAGGCTGCATAATGAGATATTACTAGCATCATACCTAGGCATTTAGTGGAATAAGGAATTGTTAGTGGAATACTATAGATGCTAGGCTGCATAATGAGATATTACTAGCATCATGCCTAGACATTAAGTGGAGTAAGATATTGTTAGTGGGATACTATAGATGCTAGGCTGCATAATGAGATATTACTAGCATCATGCCTAGGCATTAAGTGGAGTAAGATATTGTTAGTGGGATACTATAGATGCTGGGCTGCATAATGAGATATTACTAGCATCATACCTAGACATTTAGTGGAGTAAGATATTGTTAGTGGGATACTATAGATGCTAGACTACATAATGAGATATTACTAGCATCATACCTAGGCATTAAGTGGAGTAAGATATTTTTAGTGGGATACTATAGATGCTAGACTACATAATGAGATATTACTAGCACCATACATAGACATTTAGTGGAGTAAGGCATTGTTAGTGGGATATTCTAGATGCTAGACTACATAATGAGATATTACTAGCATCATACCTAGGCATTAAGTGGAGTAAGATATTGTCAGTGGGATATTCTAGATGTTAGACTACATAATGAGATATTACTAGCATCATACCTAGGCATTAAGTGGAGTAAGATATTGTCAGTGGGATACTATAGATACTAGACTACATAATGAGATATTACTAGCATCATACCTAGGCATTAAGTGGAGTAAGGTCTTTTTAGTGGGATACTATAGATGCTAGACTACATAATGAGATATTACTAGCATCATACCTAGGCATTAAGTGGAGTAAGATCTTTTTAGTGGGATACTATAGATGCTAGACTACATAATGAGATATTACTAGCATCATACCTAGACATTAAGTGGAGTAAGATATTGTTAGTGGGATACTATAGATGCTGGGCTGCATAATGAGATATTACTAGCATCATATCTAGGCATTTAGTGGAGTAAGATATTGTTAGTGGAATACTATTGATGCTAGGCTGCATAATGAGATATTACGAGCACCATACCTAGACATTTAGTGGAGTAAGATATTGTTAGTGGAATACTATAGATGCTAGGCTGCATAATGAGATATTACTAGCATCATACCTAGGCATTAAGTGGAGTAAGATATTTTTAGTGGGATACTATAGATGCTAGGCTGCATAATGAGATATTACTAGCATCATGCCTAGGCATTAAGTGGCATAAGGCACTGTTAGTGGGATACTATAGATGCTAGGCTGCATAATGAGATATTACTAGCATCATGCCTAGGCCATTTAGTGGAGTAAGATATTGTTAGTGGGATACTATAGATGCTAGGCTGCATAATGAGATATTACTAGCATCATGCCTAGGCATTAAGTGGAGTAAGATATTGTTAGTGGGATACTATAGATGCTAGGCTGCATAATGAGATATTACTAGCATCATGCCTAGGCATTAAGTGGAGTAAGATATTGTTAGTGGGATACTATAGATGCTGGGCTGCATAATGAGATATTACTAGCATCATACCTAGACATTTAGTGGAGTAAGATATTGTTAGTGGGATACTATAGATGCTAGACTACATAATGAGATATTACTAGCATCATACCTAGGCATTAAGTGGAGTAAGATATTGTTAGTGGGATACTATAGATGCTAGACTACTTAATGAAATATTACTAGCACCATACCTAGGCATTTAGTGGAGTAAGGAATTGTTAGTGGGATATTCTAGATGCTAGACGACATAATGAGATATTACTAGCATCATACCTAGGCATTCAGTGGAGTAAGGAATTGTTAGTGGGATATTCTAGATGCTAGACTACATAATGAGATATTACTAGCATCATACCTAGGCATTAAGTGGAGTAAGATATTGTTAGTGGGATACTATAGATGCTAGACTACATAATGATATATTACTAGCATCATACTTAGGCATTAAGTGGAGTAAGATATTTTTAGTGGGATACTATAGATGCTAGACTACATAATGAGATATTACTTGCATCATGCCTAGGCATTTAGTGGAGTAAGATATTGTTAGTGGAATACTATAGAAGCTAGACTACATATGAGATATTACCAGCATCATACCTAGGCATTTAGTGGAGTAAGATATTGTTAGTGGGATACTATAGATGCTAGGCTGCATAATGAGATATTACTAGCATCATACCTAGGTATTTAGTGGAGTAAGATATTGTTAGTGGAATACTATAGATGATAGGCTGCATAATGAGATATTACTAGCATCATACCTAGGCATTTAGTGGAGTAAGGAATTGTTAGTGGAATACTATAGATGCTAGGCTGCATAATGAGATATTACTAGCATCATACCTAGGCATTTAGTGGAGTAAGAAATTGTTAGTGGAATACTATAGATGCTAGGCTACATAATGAGATATTACTAGCATCATGCCTAGGCATTAAGTGGAGTAAGGCATTGTTAGAGGAATACTATAGATGCTAGACTACATAATGAGATATTACTAGGACCATACCTTGGCATTTAGTGGAGTAAGGCATTGTTAGTGGGATACTCTAGATGCTAGACTACATAATGAGATATTACTAGCATCATACCTAGGCATTAAGTGGAGTAAGATATTTTTAGTGGGATACTATAGATGCTAGACTAAATAATGAGATATTACTAGCATCATGCATAGGCATTTAGTGGAGTAAGGAATTATTAGTGGGATATTCTAAATGCTAGACCACATAGTGAGATATTACTAGCATCATACCTAGGCATTTAGTGGAGTAAGGAATTGTTAGTGGGATATTCTAGATGCTAGACTACATAATGAGATATTACTAGCATCATACCTAGGCATTAAGTGGAGTAAGATATTGTTAGTGGGATACTATAGATACTAGACTACATAATGAGATATTACTAGCATCATACCTAGGCATTTAGTAGAGTAAGATATTGTTAGTGGGATACTATAGATGCTAGAATACATAATGAGATATTACTAGCATCATGCCTAGGCATTAAGTGGCATAAGGCACTGATAGTGGGATACTATAGATGCTAGGCTGCATAATGAGATATTACTAGCATCATGCCTAGGCATTCAGTGGTGTAAGATATTGTTAGTGGGATACTATAGATGCTAGGCTGCATAATGAGATATTACTAGCATCATGCCTAGGCATTAAGTGGAGTAAGATATTGTTAGTGGGATACTATTGATGCTGGGCTGCATAATGTGATATTACTAGCATCATGCCTAGACATTAAGTGGAGTAAGGAATTGTTAGTGGAATACTATAGATGCTGGGCTGCATAATGAGATATTACTAGCATCATGCCTAGGCATTTAGTGGAGTAAGATATTGTTAGTGGAATACTATAGATACTAGGCTGCATAATGAGATATTACTAGAATCATACCTAGGCATTTAGTGGAGTAAGGAATTGTTAGTGGAATACTATAGATGCTAGGCTGCATAATGAGATATTACTAGCACCATACCTAGACATTTAGTGGAGTAAGGCATTGTTAGTGGAATGCTATAGATGCTAGACTACATATGAGATATTACCAGCATCATACCTAGACATTTAGTGGAGTAAGGTATTGTTATTGGGATAATGTAGATGCTAGGCTGCATAATGAGATATTACTAGCATGATACCTAGGCATAAAGTGGAGTAAGGCACTGTTAGTGGGATACTATAGATTCTAGGCTACATAATGAGATATTACTAGCATCATACCTAGGCATTAAGTGGAGTAAGATATTTTTAGTGGGATACTATAGATGCTAGACTACATAATGAGATATTACTAGCATCATGCCTAGGTATTTAGTGGAGTAAGGAATTGTTAGTGGGATATTCTAGATGCTAGACTACATAATGAGATATTACGAGCATCATACCTAGGCATTAAGTGGAGTAAGATATTTTTAGTGGGATACTATAGATGCTAGACTACATAATGAGATATTACTAGCATCATACCTAGGCATTAAGTGGAGTAAGATATTTTTAGTGGGATACTATAGATGCTAGACTAAATAATGAGATATTACTAGCATCATGCATAGGCATTTAGTGGAGTAAGGAATTATTAGTGGGATATTCTAAATGCTAGACTACATAGTGAGATATTACTAGCATCATACCTAGGCATTTAGTGGAGTAAGGAATTGTTAGTGGGATATTCTAGATGCTAGACTACATAATGAGATATTACTAGCATCATACCTAGGCATTAAGTGGAGTAAGATATTTTTAGTGGGATACTATAGATGCTAGACTACATAATGAGATATTACTAGCATCATGCATAGGCATTTAGTGGAGTAAGATATTGTTAGTGGAATACTGTAGATGCTAGGCTGCAGAATGAGATATTACTAGCATCATACCTAGGTATTTAGTGGAGTAAGATATTGTTAGTGGAATACTATAGAAGCTAGACTACATATGAGATATTACCAGCATCATACCTAGGCATTTAGTGGAGTAAGATATTGTTAGTGGAATACTATAGAAGCTAGACTACATAATGAGATATTACTAGCATCATACCTAGGCATTTAGTGGAGTAAGATATTGTTAGTGGGATACTATAGATGCTAGACTACATAATGAGATATTACTAGCACCATACCTAGACATTTAGTGGAGTAAGGCATTGTTAGTGGGATATTCTAGATGCTAGACTACATAATGAGATATTACTAGCATCATACCTAGGCATTAAGTGGAGTAAGATATTGTTAGTGGGATATTCTAGATGTTAGACTACATAATGAGATATTACTAGCATCATACCTAGGCATTAAGTGGAGTAAGATATTGTTAGTGGTATACTATATATACTAGACTACATAATGAGATATTACTAGCATCATACCTAGGCATTAAGTGGAGTAAGATCTTTTTAGTGGGATACTATAGATGCTAGACTACATAATGAGATATTACTAGCATCATACCTAGGCATTAAGTGGAGTAAGATCTTTTTAGTGGGATACTATAGATGCTAGACTACATAATGAGATATTACTAGCATCATACCTAGACAATAAGTGGAGTAAGATATTGTTAGTGGGATACTATAGATGCTGGGATGCATAATGAGATATTACTAGCATCATATCTAGGCATTTAGTGGAGTAAGATATTTTTAGTGGGATACTGTAGATGCTAGACTACATAATGAGATATTACTTGCATCATGCCTAGGCATTTAGTGGAGTAAGATATTGTTAGTGGAATACTGTAGATGCTAGGCTGCAGAATGAGATATTACTAGCATCATACCTAGGCATTAAGTGGAGTAAGATCTTTTTAGTGGGATACTATAGATGCTAGACTACATAATGAGATATTACTAGCATCATACCTAGGCATTTAGTGGAGTAAGGAATTGTTAGTGGGATATTCTAGATGCTAGACTACATAATGAGATATTACTAGCATCATACCTAGGCATTAAGTGGAGTAAGATATTGTTACTGGGATACTATAGATGCTAGACTACATAATGATATATTACTAGCATCATACCTAGGCATTAAGTGGAGTAAGATATTTTTAGTGGGATACTATAGATGCTAGACTACATAATGAGATATTACTAGCACCATACCTAGACATTTAGTGGAGTAAATCATTGTTAGTGGGATATTCTAGATGCTAGACTACATAATGAGATATTACTAGCATCATACTTAGGCATTAAGTAGAGTAAGATATTGTTAGTGGGATATTCTAGATGTTAGACTACATAATGAGATATTACTAGCATCATACCTAGGCATTAAGTGGAGTAAGATATTGTTAGTGGGATACTATAGATACTAGACTACATAATGAGATATTACTAGCATCATACCTAGGCATTAAGTGGAGTAAGATCTTTTTAGTGGGATACTATAGATGCTAGACTACATAATGAGATATTACTAGCATCATACCTAGGCATTAAGTGGAGTAAGATCTTTTTAGTGGGATACTATAGATGCTAGACTACATAATGAGATATTACTAGCATCATACCTAGACATTAAGTGGAGTAAGATATTGTTAGTGGGATACTATAGATGCTGGGCTGCATAATGAGATATTACTAGCATCATATCTAGGCATTTAGTGGAGTAAGATATTGTTAGTGGAATACTATTGATGCTAGGCTCCATAATGAGATATTACGAGCATCATACCTAGACATTTAGTGGAGTAAGATATTGTTAGTGGGATATTCTAGATGCTAGACTACATAATGAGATATTACTAGCATCATACCTAGGCATTAAGTGGAGTAAGATATTGTTAGTGGGATATTCTAGATGTTAGACTACATAATGAGATATTACTAGCATCATACCTAGGCATTAAGTGGAGTAAGATATTGTTAGTGGGATACTATAGATACTAGACTACATAATGAGATATTACTAGCATCATACCTAGGCATTAAGTGGAGTAAGATCTTTTTAGTGGGATACTATAGATGCTAGACTACATAATGAGATATTACTAGCATCATACCTAGGCATTAAGTGGAGTAAGATCTTTTTAGTGGGATACTATAGATGCTAGACTACATAATGAGATATTACTAGCATCATACCTAGACATTAAGTGGAGTAAGATATTGTTAGTGGGATACTATAGATGCTGGGCTGCATAATGAGATATTACTAGCATCATATCTAGGCATTAAGTGGAGTAAGATATTGTTAGTGGAATACTATTGATGCTAGGCTGCATAATGAGATATTACGAGCACCATACCTAGACATTTAGTGGAGTAAGATATTGTTAGTGGGATACTATAGATGCTAGGCTGCATAATGAGATATTACTAGCATCATACCTAGGCATTAAGTGGAGTAAGATATTGTTAGTGGGATACTATACATGCTAGGCTGCATAATGAGATATTACTAGCATCATACCTAGGCATTAAGTGGAGTAAGGCATTGTTAGTGGGATACTCTAGATGCTAGACTACATAATGAGATATTACTAGCATCATACCTAGGCATTAAGTGGAGTAAGATATTTTTAGTGGGATACTATAGATGCTAGACTACATAATGAGATATTACTAGCACCATACCTAGACATTTAGTGGAGTAAGGCATT
This sequence comes from Saccoglossus kowalevskii, assembly GCF_000003605.2. Classification (NCBI taxonomy): domain Eukaryota; kingdom Metazoa; phylum Hemichordata; class Enteropneusta; family Harrimaniidae; genus Saccoglossus; species Saccoglossus kowalevskii. The sequence continues at coordinate 18,550 of NW_003148075.1, forward strand.
GTTAGTGGGATATTCTAGATGCTAGACTACATACTGAGATATTACTAGCATCATACCTAGGCATTAAGTGGAGTAAGATATTTTTAGTGGGATACTATAGATGCTAGACTACATAATGAGATATTACTAGCATCATGCCTAGGCATTTGGTGGAGTAAGGAATTGTTAGTGGGATATTCTAGATGCTAGACTACATAATGAGATATTACTAGCATCATACCTAGGCATTAAGTGGAGTAAGATCTTTTTAGTGGGATACTATAGATGCTAGACTACATAATGAGATATTACTAGCATCATACCTAGGCATTAAGTGGAGTAAGATATTTTTAGTGGGATACTATAGATGCTAGACTACATAATGAGATATTACTAGCATTATGCATAGGCATTAAGTGGAGTAAGATCTTTTTTGTGGGATACTATAGATGCTAGACTACATAATGAGATATTACTAGCATCATACCTAGGCATTAAGTGGAGTAAGATATTTTTAGTGGGATACTATAGATGCTAGACTACATAATGAGATATTACTAGCATCATGCATAGGCATTTAGTGGAGTAAGATATTGTTAGTGGAATACTGTAGATGCTAGGCTGCAGAATGAGATATTACTAGCATCATACCTAGGTATTTAGTGGAGTAAGATATTGTTAGTGGAATACTATAGAAGCTAGACTACATATGAGATATTACCAGCATCATACCTAGGCATTTAGTGGAGTAAGATATTGTTAGTGGAATACTATAGAAGCTAGACTACATAATGAGATATTACTAGCATCATACCTAGGCATTTAGTGGAGTAAGATATTGTTAGTGGGATACTATAGATGCTAGGCTGCATAATGAGATATTACTAGCATCATACCTAGGTATTTAGTGAGTAAGGAATTGTTAGTGGAATACTATAGATGCTAGACGACATAATGAGATATACTAGCATCATACCTAGGCATTTAGAGGAGTAAGGAATTGTTAGTGGGATATTCTAGATGCTAGACTACATAATGAGATATTACTAGCATCATACTAGGCATTAAGTGGAGTAAGATATTGTTAGTGGGATACTATAGATGCTAGACTACATAATGATATATTACTAGCATCATACCTAGGCATTAAGTGGAGTAAGATATTTTTAGTGGGATACTATAGATGCTAGACTACATAATGAGATATTACTTGCACCATACCTAGACATTTAGTGGAGTAAGGCATTGTTAGTGGGATATTCTAAATGCTAGACTACATAATGAGATATTACTAGCATCATACTTAGGCATTAAGTGGAGTAAGATATTGTTAGTGGGATATTCTAGATGTTAGACTACATAATGAGATATTACTAGCATCATACCTAGGCATTAAGTGGAGTAAGATATTGTTAGTGGGATACTATAGATACTAGACTGCATAATGAGATATTACTAGCACCATACCTAGGCATTAAGTGGAGTAAGATCTTTTTAGTGGGATACTATAGATGCTAGACTACATAATGAGATATTACTAGCATCATACCTAGGCATTAAGTGGAGTAAGATCTTTTTAGTGGGATACTATAGATGCTAGACTACATAATGAGATATTACTAGCATCATACCTAGACATTAAGTGGAGTAAGATATTGTTAGTGGGATACTATAGATGCTGGGCTGCATAATGAGATATTACTAGCATCATATCTAGGCATTTAGTGGAGTAAGATATTGTTAGTGGAATACTATTGATGCTAGGCTGCATAATGATATATTACTAGCATCCTACCTAGGCATTTAGTGGAGTAAGGAATTGTTAGTGGAATACTATAGATGCTAGGCTGCATAATGATATATTACTAGCATCATACCTAGGCATTTAGTGGAGTAAGGAATTGTTAGTGGAATACTATAGATGCTAGGCTGCATAATGATATATTACTAGTATCATACCTAGGCATTTAGTGGAGTAAGGAATTGTTAGTGGAATACTATAGATGCTAGGCTGCATAATGAGATATTACTAGCACCATACCTAGACATTTAGCATTGTTAGTGGAATGCTATAGATGCTAGACTACATATGAGATATTACCAGCATCATACCTAGACATTTAGTGGAGTAAGGTATTGTTATTGGGATACTATAGATGCTAGGCTGCATAATGAGATATTACTAGCATGATACCTAGGCATAAAGTGGAGTAAGGCACTGTTAGTGGGATACTATAGATTCTAGGCTACATAATGAGATATTACTAGCATCATGCCTAGGCATTAAGTGGAGTAAGGCATTGTTAGTGGAATACTATAGATGCTAGACTACATATGAGATATTACCAACATCATACCTAGGCATTTATTGGAGTAAGGAATTGTTAGTGGGATATTCTAGATGCTAGACTACATAATGAGATATTACTAGCATCATATCTAGGCATTAAGTGGAGTAAGATATTTTTAGTGGGATACTATAGATGCTAGACTACATAATGAGATATTACTTGCATCACGCCTAGGCATTTAGTGGAGTAAGATATTGTTAGTGGAATACTGTAGATGCTAGGCTGCATAATGAGATATTACTAGCATCATACCTAGGTATTTAGTGGAGTAAGATATTGTTAGTGGAATACTATAGAAGCTAGACTACATATGAGATATTACCAACATCATACCTAGGCATTTAGTGGAGTAAGATATTGTTAGTGGAATACTATAGATGCTAGGCTGCATAATGAGATATTACTAGCATCATACCTTGGCATTTAGTGGAGTAAGATATTGTTAGTGGGATACTATAGATGCTAGGCTGCATAATGAGATATTACTAGCATCATACCTAGGTATTTAGTGGAGTAAGATATTGTTAGTGGAATACTATAGATGCTAGGCTGCATAATGAGATATTACTAGCATCATACCTAGGTATTTAGTGGAGTAAGATATTGTTAGTGGAATACTATAGATGCTAGGCTGCATAATGAGATATTAATAGCATCATACCTAGGCATTTAGTGGAGTAAGGTATTGTTAGTGGGATACTATAGATGCTAGGCTGCATAATGAGATATTACTAGCACCATACCTAGACATTTAGTGGAGTAAGATATTGTTAGTGGGATACTATAGATGATAGGCAGCATAATGAGATATTACTAGCACCA
>NW_003148086.1:0-10764 GCF_000003605.2 Saccoglossus kowalevskii
CCATTGGATATGCCATTGTCTGTAGTACATATGTAGTAGACTTTTTAAAAGGACATTGTCTTTGTTCGTCTATTAAAGCAAGGATTTTGTGGAAAACGACTAGCTTTAACATTCGAGAATATTTTGTTTGTTTCGGTGAATATATAACGATTATATATAACGGTAACACAATGCCACTAATACAGAGATGATCTAAGATGGCATATGCGTCAGTAGTTTGATGTAAACATCAAGTTCATTGCGAAAATTATTTGATTGTGACTCAAAATGATATATAGACATTTGTCACGGTGGAAAAATATTTGATCGCTGTTTTTGAAGGGTCTGACATCACCCTATGTATACCATGGAGGAATATATCTTTCATTTATTTGATGGTGTATCGTACTGTGCTTGTCTGTTATTTTATTTTGTATATGTATTTGACTATTTGTAATCCGTTTATTTTCTGTTCTTGAACTTGTAAATTTTCGATGATGTCTATAGGTCAAAGACGTGAAAATTTGTCCAGCGTCACATCACACTTTATTTTGCTATAGACGCCTCTACTCATCCATTATTGTGTGGTAGATGGATTAATTGTTGTTTCAATAACAGGGCATTGACGGCAATGTTTGCATAAATGACAGAATTGGTCGACATTTATGAAGCACCTCATCCAACATGTCATCCGTTCCTGGCATCTAAGCTGGTGGGGGCTTTATGGGGCTGCTCTGCATTCAGAAGCTTGTCTTCAATACAGGTATAATAATAAACATATCTGGCAGCGTGCTCATATTATAGCTCTTCTCCATTCAGCTCGTCCACTGCCACGGGATGGGGATCGTTTTGTGAGAGTATATCACCACAAATGAGGCAATGAAGGGAAGGCAATTTACCGGTAACAAATACAATAAATCAAAACAACTCAATATATAAGATTTCCTTCTTTTTAATAAATAAAGAAATAGATGGGGTGCTAGTCACTGGAACCAGCAAGAATGGGGATATACGGTAAACAAATAAAACTTGGGACCTGATCGGTGCTGCAGGGTACACTCTACTCTCCAATAAACAGCAATGTACCATGTTGCATTCTTTCGAATCTGGCACACTGTCAGCAGCTGCACTACATTTTAGACTCGTGATCTGTCTCCAGGGGTATTGGCAACTTCACTGCTATCTGCTGCTACTGGTAGCACTGGTGCAACGGAAGTAGTTCAGGTAGTGAGCTTCAGTCGTTCCTGTTGATCAGCAGGGATAACTGCACAGCACGTCTGCACATGTACCCCTATATAGGGTACAGCTCACTTGAGTCAGGAGTCAGTATTATAGGATGTTATATAATCAGGTCAAGTCACCTTCCTGACTAAAGATTTTCACACTCGTCTCAACTTAAATAATACAACTAAATTATGGCCATGCAAACAATAAAACGTATTTAACGGAATTATTGGTTATCTCGAAATAAAAGAAAAATCAATGTAAAGAGGATGCCAATTTTGTTAGTGGAATAAACCACTCTTTATCCAAGCTCTGCCAATTTAAAGTAGAAGACTCGGGTCAATGGTGTCATATTTATGTTCAACAACACTGAGCAAAGCACATTCCTGGGTAATTCACAGTCACTACGCCACTGTTTCTTAGACATATCATTATGCCACAGGGAGAGACAGGATGTATGTATCTCAAATCCTGCTGACACACAATCCAGTGACTGTATCAGCAGTCTTAAAAATAAACATGTGCAATAGGTTGTTGCAAAGTATCCGAACATGTGTACTTTTTATTTACACAGCCAGGGCTCTGTACTTTTCATTTACACTTTATATGACAATATGTATATAGAATTGGCTGGTAGATTTTAGGTATTATGCAAATGAGGAAAGATAAATATAGAAAACAGCCGAGCTCCAAATATTTATGCCACCATTTTGAACGACTGTTGGGGAATATTGAAAACGCACAGTGGTAAGTTACAGTTTCACATCAATTTACTAGCTTATTGTTGTGAAAAAGAGCAAACAATTGGTAACAATATTCGTTATATTCCCGAGAAAGGAAAGAATTTTCATAAGAGTGACACATGTCATGAAACATAGTAGACTGAACGAAAATATTAATCACGATTTGGCCATAGAGAATTTGTGAACAATTGATTTTATTTTTTATTCTGTCTCCAGTAAAACATGTTTAGAGATGTACACACTATGTAATATCTTGGTACAGAAAGGAGTTAGACTTATTTTATACCATGATGGTTATTGCTAACAATTCCTTCCAATGGCATATACATAACCCATCGCATTTGACATGCCATTGTCTGTAGCCCATATGTAGACTTTTTAAAAGGGCATTGTTTTTTTTCCGTCTATACTATTAAACCAAAGGTTTTGTGGAAAGCAACTGGCCTTAACATTCAAGAATATTTTTTGTTTCGGTGAATATATAACAATTGTGTGATTAAACGCAATGCCACTAGTACAGAGGTGATCTAAGATGACATCCGGGTCACTAGTTTGATGTAAACATCAAGTTCTATACGGAAATTACTTGATTGTGACTCAAAATGATATACGACAATTGGAACGGTCAAACAAGATTTGATTGCTGTTTTTGAAGCTCCTGGCATCACCCTATTTATACCATGGAGGAATGTATCATTCTTTTATTCGATGGTGTAGCGTACTGTGCTTGTCAGTTAGTTTATTTTGTATATGTATTTGACTATTTGTAATCCGTTTATTTTGTGTTCTGCAACACAACATTTTCGATGATGCTTATATACACTTTATTTTACTTGGACGCTTCTTCTCATCCAATATGGTGTGGTAGATGGATTCATTGTTGTTCCAATAACAGGGCATTAACGGCAAAGTTTGCTTAAATGACAGAATTGGTCGACATTTCTGAAATGCCTCACCCAACATATCATCTGCTTCGGGCATTTTATCTGGTAGAGCTTACAGATTATGCAAATAATTTAACATTATATACTCGTGTATAAAACGAAATTTTGCATGAGGGTCGAGATCTGAAAAATAGATCCTCTGAAAAGCTATTTTATGCATGTTGAGAGGCAAATTGTGCAGACACAAAGAGTTTCAACTTGTTTTTGGAGGGTTGAGGAGTGAAACAAAAATGAAGATTATTAAGAAATTTATGAATAAACGAATAAAATATATTTTATTCTGCCAGTTCTCACGCTGCAGTGCATATATTATCATATATTATGGTGTTGTCATGTCGCTCGTACGGACACCCATCATGGGCGTTGTTAGAATTCCCATGGGTGACCCTTGTATAGAAACAATATCAAGCGTATTTTCACATTGCTATCAACAAGCGTGGTTTCTACAACAATATCCATGTCGCTTTTAGCGGTATATATGGGCAACTGACAGAGTATGTCACAACATGTAATAATATAATTCGTAAAACATTATTACCTGTGACAAATCAGTCTGTAAAGCATTTAGCCATGATGTGGAGGTGTTAAAATCATTTTTGTATTTTTATTCAATGTATTTTCTGGAAACTTATGCGGGTGTAATGAATCACTGTCCAAAATCATGAAAGATGATTTGAGTCATGTAATGTGTCAATTTAGATCACGTGATTTACCTTATACAAACACATGGTACTTTAGAGAGACTCAGGGAGATAGACTCAGAGAAAGATACACCGGACCTGGTCTACTTGTTTGCTCTCTGGGCTTGGCCGTTTGGCCAACGCCCAGATACAACTTTTTTGTTCTATGCTTCGTTTTCCCGATGTCAACATCTGAATAAAGATCACCGGTTCATACAACTCTGCATCACAGTCAAAATTCTCTATTGACAGTGTGTTACTCATATGGCATTGCCTGGTACATCGTCACAGTTATCAAGTTACCTCAAAACTGAATGGGACAGAACCTATAACTTGTACCCATAGGGCTCGCAGTCTATCCGCAGCTTCATTTCTGCGATATACCATTTTTCAGGTAGTAAATCACATCTAGTGTTGAAATTAAAAGAAAATATTAAAATTAATTTATTACAATTTCATAGTTTCCAAAAGAGGTCCGGGATGTGAGTACTTGTCAGCTTCGCTTGACACTTATCATAAACACTTTCCCCTCATTCAATAAGAGACGATGAGGCCACGTTTCGCATTTTAGCTGGTAGATCTTAGGTATTATGCAAATAAGGAAAGATAAATATAACAAACAGCCGAGCTCCAAATATTTATGCCACCATTTTGAACGACTGTTGGGGAATATTGAACACGCACCACGGTAAGTTACAGTTTCACATCATTTTACTAGATTATTGTAAAAAAGCAAAGAATTTGTAACAATATTCGATATATTTCCGAGAAAGGAAAGAATTTTCATAAGAGCGACACACGTCATGAAACATAGTGGACTGAAAGAAAATATTAATCACGATTTGGCCCATAGAGAATTTGTGAGCAATTAATTTTATTTTGTTTTCTGTCTGTCAATTGCAGCAATACATGTAACGAAATGTACACACTATGTAAAACCTTGGTAAATAACGGGATTAGATTTATTTTATAAGATGATGGTTATTGCTGACTCCAATTCCTACCAATGGCATATACATTGCCCATTCCATTGGATATGCCATTGTCTGTAGTACATATGTAACTTTTTAAAAGGACATTGTCTTTGTTCGTCTATACTATTAAAGCAAGGATTTTGTGGGAAACGACTGGCCTTAACATTCAAGAATATTTTGTTTGTTTCGGTGAATATATAACGATTATATATAACGATAACACAATGCCACTAACACAGATATGATCTAAGATGGCATATGCGTCAGTAGTTTGATGTAAACATCAAGTTCATTGCGAAAATTACTTGATTGTGACTCAAAATGATATACGACAATTGGAACGGTCAAACAAGATTTGATTGCTGTTTTTGAAGCTCCTGGCATCACCCTATTTATACCATGGAGGAATGTATCATTCTTTTATTCGATGGTGTAGCGTATTGTGCTTGTCAGTTAGTTTATTTTGTATATGTATTTGACTATTTGTAATCCGTTTATTTTGTGTTCTGCAACACAACATTTTCGATGATGCTTATATACACTTTATTTTACTTGGACGCTTCTTCTCATCCAATATGGTGTGGTAGATGGATTCATTGTTGTTCCAATAACAGGGCATTAACGGCAAAGTTTGCTTAAATGACAGAATTGGTCGACATTTCTGAAATGCCTCACCCAACATATCATCTGCTTCGGGCATTTTATCTGGTAGAGCTTACAGATTATGCAAATAATTTAACATTATATACTCGTGTATAAAACGAAATTTTGCATGAGGGTCGAGATCTGAAAAATAGATCCTCTGAAAAGCTATTTTATGCATGTTGAGAGGCAAATTGTGCAGACACAAAGAGTTTCAACTTGTTTTTGGAGGGTTGAGGAGTGAAAAAAAAATGAAGATTATTAAGAAATTTATGAATAAACGAATAAAATATATTTTATTCTGCCAGTTCTCACGCTGCAGTGCATATATTATCATATATTATGGTGTTGTCATGTCGCTCGTACGGACACCCATCATGGGCGTTGTTAGAATTCCCATGGGTGACCCTTGTATAGAAACAATATCAAGCGTATTTTCACATTGCTATCAACAAGCGTGGTTTCTACAACAATATCCATGTCGCTTTTAGCGGTATATATGGGCAACTGACAGAGTATGTCACAACATGTAATAATATAATTCGTAAAACATTATTACCTGTGACAAATCAGTCTGTAAAGCATTTAGCCATGATGTGGAGGTGTTAAAATCATTTTTGTATTTTTATTCAATGTATTTTCTGGAAACTTATGCGGGTGTAATGAATCACTGTCCAAAATCATGAAAGATGATTTGAGTCATGTAATGTGTCAATTTAGATCACGTGATTTACCTTATACAAACACATGGTACTTTAGAGAGACTCAGGGAGATAGACTCAGAGAAAGATACACCGGACCTGGTCTACTTGTTTGCTCTCTGGGCTTGGCCGTTTGGCCAACGCCCAGATACAACTTTTTTGTTCTATGCTTCGTTTTCCCGATGTCAACATCCGAATAAAGATCACCGGTTCATACAACTCTGCATCACAGTCAAAATTCTCTATTGACAGTGTGTTACTCATATGGCATTGCCTGGTACATCGTCACAGTTATCAAGTTACCTCAAAACTGAATGGGACAGAACCTATAACTTGTACCCATAGGGCTCGCAGTCTATCCGCAGCTTCATTTCTGCGATATACCATTTTTCAGGTAGTAAATCACATCTAGTGTTGAAATTAAAAGAAAATATTAAAATTAATTTATTACAATTTCATAGTTTCCAAAAGAGGTCCGGGATGTGAGTACTTGTCAGCTTCGCTTGACACTTATCATAAACACTTTCCCCTCATTCAATAAGAGACGATGAGGCCACGTTTCGCATTTTAGCTGGTAGATCTTAGGTATTATGCAAATAAGGAAAGATAAATATAACAAACAGCCGAGCTCCAAATATTTATGCCACCATTTTGAACGACTGTTGGGGAATATTGAACACGCACCACGGTAAGTTACAGTTTCACATCATTTTACTAGATTATTGTAAAAAAGCAAAGAATTTGTAACAATATTCGATATATTTCCGAGAAAGGAAAGAATTTTCATAAGAGCGACACACGTCATGAAACATAGTGGACTGAAAGAAAATATTAATCACGATTTGGCCCATAGAGAATTTGTGAGCAATTAATTTTATTTTGTTTTCTGTCTGTCAATTGCAGCAATACATGTAACGAAATGTACACACTATGTAAAACCTTGGTAAATAACGGGATTAGATTTATTTTATAAGATGATGGTTATTGCTGACTCCAATTCCTACCAATGGCATATACATTGCCCATTCCATTGGATATGCCATTGTCTGTAGTACATATGTAACTTTTTAAAAGGACATTGTCTTTGTTCGTCTATACTATTAAAGCAAGGATTTTGTGGGAAACGACTGGCCTTAACATTCAAGAATATTTTGTTTGTTTCGGTGAATATATAACGATTATATATAACGATAACACAATGCCACTAACACAGATATGATCTAAGATGGCATATGCGTCAGTAGTTTGATGTAAACATCAAGTTCATTGCGAAAATTACTTGATTGTGACTCAAAATGATATACGACAATTGGAACGGTCAAACAAGATTTGATTGCTGTTTTTGAAGCTCCTGGCATCACCCTATTTATACCATGGAGGAATGTATCATTCTTTTATTCGATGGTGTAGCGTATTGTGCTTGTCAGTTTGTTTATTTTGTATATGTATTTGACTATTTGTAATCCGTTTATTTTGTGTTCTGCAACACAACATTTTCGATGATGCTTATATACACTTTATTTTACTTGGACGCTTCTTCTCATCCAATATGGTGTGGTAGATGGATTCATTGTTGTTCCAATAACAGGGCATTAACGGCAAAGTTTGCTTAAATGACAGAATTGGTCGACATTTCTGAAATGCCTCACCCAACATATCATCTGCTTCGGGCATTTTATCTGGTAGAGCTTACAGATTATGCAAATAATTTAACATTATATACTCGTGTATAAAACGAAATTTTGCATGAGGGTCGAGATCTGAAAAATAGATCCTCTGAAAAGCTATTTTATGCATGTTGAGAGGCAAATTGTGCAGACACAAAGAGTTTCAACTTGTTTTTGGAGGGTTGAGGAGTGAAAAAAAAAAGAAGATTATTAAGAAATTTATGAATAAACGAATAAAATATATTTTATTCTGCCAGTTCTCACGCTGCAGTGCATATATTATCATATATTATGATGTTGTCATGTCGCTCGTACGGACACCCATCATGGGCGTTGTTAGAATTCCCATGGGTGACCCTTGTATAGAAACAATATCAAGCGTATTTTCACATTGCTATCAACAAGCGTGGTTTCTACAACAATATCCATGTCGCTTTTAGCGGTATATATGGGCAACTGACAGAGTATGTCACAACATGTAATAATATAATTCGTAAAACATTATTACCTGTGACAAATCAGTCTGTAAAGCATTTAGCCATGATGTGGAGGTGTTAAAATCATTTTTGTATTTTTATTCAATGTATTTTCTGGAAACTTATGCGGGTGTAATGAATCACTGTCCAAAATCATGAAAGATGATTTGAGTCATGTAATGTGTCAATTTAGATCACGTGATTTACCTTATACAAACACATGGTACTTTAGAGAGACTCAGGGAGATAGACTCAGAGAAAGATACACCGGACCTGGTCTACTTGTTTGCTCTCTGGGCTTGGCCGTTTGGCCAACGCCCAGATACAACTTTTTTGTTCTATGCTTCGTTTTCCCGATGTCAACATCCGAATAAAGATCACCGGTTCATACAACTCTGCATCACAGTCAAAATTCTCTATTGACAGTGTGTTACTCATATGGCATTGCCTGGTACATCGTCACAGTTATCAAGTTACCTCAAAACTGAATGGGACAGAACCTATAACTTGTACCCATAGGGCTCGCAGTCTATCCGCAGCTTCATTTCTGCGATATACCATTTTTCAGGTAGTAAATTACATCTAGTGTTGACATTAAAAGAAAATATTAAAATTAATTTATTACAATTTCATAGTTTCCAAAAGAGGTCCGGGATGTGAGTACTTGTCAGCTTCGCTTGACACTTATCATAAACACTTTCCCCTCATTCAATAAGAGACGATGAGGCCACGTTTCGCATTTTAGCTGGTAGATCTTAGGTATTATGCAAATAAGGAAAGATAAATATAACAAACAGCCGAGCTCCAAATATTTATGCCACCATTTTGAACGACTGTTGGGGAATATTGAACACGCACCACGGTAAGTTACAGTTTCACATCATTTTACTAGATTATTGTAAAAAAGCAAAGAATTTGTAACAATATTCGATATATTTCCGAGAAAGGAAAGAATTTTCATAAGAGCGACACACGTCATGAAACATAGTGGACTGAAAGAAAATATTAATCACGATTTGGCCCATAGAGAATTTGTGAGCAATTAATTTTATTTTGTTTTCTGTCTGTCAATTGCAGCAATATATGTAACGAAATGTACACACTATGTAAAACCTTGGTAAATAACGGGATTAGATTTATTTTATAAGATGATGGTTATTGCTGACTCCAATTCCTACCAATGGCATATACATTGCCCATTCCATTGGATATGCCATTGTCTGTAGTACATATGTAACTTTTTAAAAGGACATTGTCTTTGTTCGTCTATACTATTAAAGCAAGGATTTTGTGGGAAACGACTGGCCTTAACATTCAAGAATATTTTGTTTGTTTCGGTGAATATATAACGATTATATATAACGATAACACAATGCCACTAACACAGATATGATCTAAGATGGCATATGCGTCAGTAGTTTGATGTAAACATCAAGTTCATTGCGAAAATTATTTGATTGTGACTCAAAATGATATATAGACATTTGTCACGTGGAACAATATTTGATCGCTGTTTTTGAAGTGTCTGACATCACCCTATGTATACCATGGAGAAATATATCTTTCACTTATTTGATGGTGTAGCGTACTGTGCTTGTCTGTTATTTTATTTTGTATATGTATTTGACTATTTGTAATCCGTTTATTTTCTGTTCTTGAACTTGTAAATTTTCGATGATGCCTTATAGGTCAAAGACGTGATAATTTGTCCAGCGTCACATCACACTTTATTTTGCTATAGACGCCTCTACTCATCCATTATTGTGTGGTAGATGGATTCATAGTTGTTTCAATAACAGGGCATTGACGGCAATGTTTGCATAAATGACAGAATTGGTCGACATTTATGAAACACCGCACCCAACATTTCATCCGTTCCTGGCATCTAAGCTGGTGGGGGCTTTATGGGGCTGCTCTGCATTCGGAAGCTTGTCTTCAATACAGGTCTAATAATAGACATATCTGGCAGCTTGCTCATATTATAGCTCTTCTCCGTTCCGCTCGTCCACTGTCACGGGGTGGGCATCGTTTGGTGAGAGTATATCACCACAACTGAGGCAATGAAGGGAAGGAAATTTAACGGTAACAATTACAATAAATCAAAACAACTCAATATATAAGATTTCCATCACTTTAATAAATAAACAAATAGATGGGGTGCTAGTCACTGGAACCAGCAAGAATGGGGATATACGGTAAACAAATAAAACTTAGGACCTGATCGGTGCTGCAGGGTACACTCTACTCTCCATTAAACAGCAATGTACCATGTTGCATTCTTTCGAATCTGGCACTCTGTCAGCAGCTGCACTACATTTTAGGCTCGTGCTCTGTGTCCAGGAGTATTGGCAACTGCACTGCTATCTGCTGCTACTGGTAGCACTGGTGCAACGGAAGTAGTTCAGGTAGTGAGCTTCAGTGGTTCCTGTTGATCAGCAGGGATAACTGCACAGCACGTCTGCACATATACCCTTATATAGGGTACAGCTCACTTGAGCCAGGAGTCAGTATTACAGGATGTTATATAATCAGGTCAAGTCACCTTCCTGACTAAAGATTTTCACACTCGTCTCAACTTAAATAATACAACTAAATTATGGCCATGCAAACAATAAAACGTATTTAACGGAATTATTGGTTATCTCGAAATAAAAGAAAAATCAATGTAAAGAGGATGCCAATTTTGTTAGTGGAATAAACCACTCTTTATCCAAGCTCTGCCAATTTAAAGTAG
>NW_003148101.1:0-19289 GCF_000003605.2 Saccoglossus kowalevskii
CACTGTAGTGAATGTCATGCATGCCACATAATATCACTTGTAGAGAATGTCATGCATGCCACATAATATCACTTGTAGTGAATGTCATGCGTGCCACATAATATCACTTGCAGTGAATGTCATGCATGCCACGTAATATCACTTGTAGTGAATGTCATGCATGCGTGCCACATAATATCACTTGTAGCGAATGTCATGCATGTCACATAATATCACTCGTAGCGAATGTCATGCATGCCTTATAATATCACTCGCAGCGAATGTTATGCATGCCTTGTAATATCACTTGCAGTGAATGTCATGCATACCGCATAATATCATTCACAACGATTGTCACGCATACCACATAATATCACTCATAGCGAATATAATGCATGCCACATAATATCACTCACAGCGAATGTCATGCATACCGCATAATATCACTAGTAGCGACTGTCATGCATACCACATAATATCACATTGAATGTCACACAGATCACGTAATATCACTCACAGCGAATGTCATAAATACCACATAATATCACTTGTAGCGAATGTCATGCATACCACATAATATCATTACTAGCGAATGTTATGCATGCCACATAACATCACTTGTAGCGAATTTCATCCATACCACATAATATCACTTGCAGCAAATTTCATGAATGCCACATAATATCACTTGTAGTGAATGTCATCCATGCCACATAATATCACTTGTAGTGAATGTCATGCATACCTTATAATATCACTTGTAGCGAATGTCATGCGTGCCACATAATCTCACTCGTAGCGAATGTCATGCATACCTTATAATATCACTTGTTGCGAAAGTCATGCGTGCCACATAATATCACTTGTAGTGAATGTCATGCGTGCCACATATATCACTAGTAGCGATGTCATGCATACCACATAATATCACTACCAGCGAATGTCATGCATACCACATAATATCACTTGTAGTGAATGTCATGCATGCCACATAATATCACTCGTAGTGAATGTCATGCATGCCACATAATATCACTTGTAGCGAATGTCATGCATACCACATAATATCACTACTAGCGAATGTCATGCATACCTTATAATATCACTAGTAGCGAATGTCAAGCATACCTTATAATATCACTTGTAGCGAATACCATGCATACCACATAATATCACTTGCAGTGAATGTCATGCGTACCACATAATATCACTTGTAGGGAATGTCATGCGTACCACATATATAACTTGTAGCGAATGTCATGCATACCACATAATATCACTCGTAGCGAATGTCATGTATGCCACATATCACTTGTAGTGAATGTCATGCGTGCCACATAATATCACTTGTAGCGAATGTCATGCATGCTACATAATATCACTCGTAGCGAATATCATGCATGCTACATAATAAAACTCACAGCGAATGTCATGCATACCGCATAATATCACTCACAGCAAATGTCACGCATACCACATAATATCACTTGTAGTGAATGTCATGCATACCACATAATATCACTTGTAGTGAATGTCATGCATACCACATAATATCACTTGTAGTGAATGTCATGCATGCCACGTAATATCACTTGTAGTGAATGCCATGCATGCGTGCCACATAATATCACTCGTAGCGAATGTCATGCATGCCACATAATATCACTTGTAGTGTATGTCATGCATGCCACATAATATCACTCGTAGTGAATGTCATGCATGCCACATAATATCACTTGTAGCGAATGTCATGCATACCACATAATATCACTACTAGCGAATGTCATGCGTGCAACATAATATCACTTGTAGTGAATGTCATGCGTGCCACATAATATCACTTGTAGCGAATGTTATGCATGCCACATAATATCACTTGCAGTGAATGTCATGCATGCCACGTAATATCACTTGTAGTGAATGTCATGCATGCATGCCACATAATATCACTCGTAGCGAATGTCATGCATGCCACATAATATGACTCGTAGCGAATGTCATGCATGCCTTATAATATCACTCGCAGCGAATGTTATGCATGCCTTGTAATATCACTTGCAGTGAATGTCATGCATACCGCATAATATCATTCACAGCGATTGTCACGCATACCACATAATATCACTCGTAGCGAATGTCATGCATGCCACATAATATCACTCGTAGCGAATATCATGCATGCCACATAATATCACTCACAGCGAATGTCATGCATACCGCATAATATCACTAGTAGCGACTGTCATGCATACCACATAATATCACTTGTAGCGAATGTCATGCATACCACATAATATCATTACTAGTGAATGTCATGCATGCCACATAATATAACTTGTAGCGAATGTCATCCATACCACATAATATCACTTGCAGCGAATTTCATGAATGCCACATAATATCACTTGTAGTGAATGTCATGCATGCCACATAATATCACTTGTAGTGAATGTCATGCATACCTTATAATATCACTTGTAGCGAATGTCATGCGTGCCACATAATATCACTCATAGCGAATGTCATGCATACCACATAATATCACTTGTAGTGAATGTCATGCATGCCACATAATATCACTTGTAGTGAATGTCATGCATACCTTATAATATCACTTGTAGCGAATGTCATGCGTGACACATAATATCACTCATAGCGAATGTCATGCATACCACATAATATCACTTGTAGTGAATTTCATGAATGCCACATAATATCACTTGTAGTGAATGTCATGCATGCCACATAATATCACTTGTAGTGAATGTCATGCGTACCACATAATATCACTCCTAGCGAATGTCATGCATGCCACATAATATCACTTGTAGTGAATGTCATGCATGCCACATATTATCACTCGTAGTGAATGTCATGCATGCCACATAATATCACTTGTAGCGAATGTCATGCATACCACATAATATCACGACTAGCGAATGTCATGCATACCTTATAATATCACTAGTAGCGAATGTCATGCATACCTTATAATATCACTTGTAGCGAATGCCATGCATACCACATAATATCACTTGCAGTGAATGTCATGCGTACCGCATAATATCACTTGTAGGGAATGTCATGCGTACCACATATATAACTTGTAGCGAATGTCATGCATACCACATAATATCACTCGCAGCGAATGTCATGTATGCCACATATCACTTGTAGTGAATGTCATGCGTGCCACATAATATCACTTGTAGCGAATGTCATGCATGCTACATAATATCACTCGTAGCGAATATCATGCATGCTACATAATAAAACTCACAGCGAATGTCATGCATACCGCATAATATCACTCACAGCAAATGTCACGCATACCACATAATATCACTTGTAGTGAATGTCATGCATACCACATAATATCACTTGTAGTGAATGTCATGCATACCACATAATATCACTTGTAGTGAATGTCATGCATGCCACGTAATATCACTTGTAGTGAATGCCATGCATGCGTGCCACATAATATCACTCGTAGCGAATGTCATGCATGCCACATAATATCACTCATAGCGAATGTCATGCATGCCTTATAATATCACTCGCAGCGAATGTTATGCATGCCTTGTAATATCACTTGCAGTGAATGTCATGCATACCGCATAATATCATTCACAGCGATTGTCACGCATACCACATAATATCACTCGTAGCGAATGTCATGCATGCCACATAATATCACTTGTAGTGTATGTCATGCATGCCACATAATATCACTCGTAGTGAATGTCATGCATGCCACATAATATCACTTGTAGCGAATGTCATGCATACCACATAATATCACTACTAGCGAATGTCATGCGTGCCACATAATATCACTTGTAGTGAATGTCATGCGTGCCACATAATATCACTTGTAGCGAATGTTATGCATGCCACATAATATCACTTGCAGTGAATGTCATGCATGCCACGTAATATCACTTGTAGTGAATGTCATGCATGCATGCCACATAATATCACTCGTAGCGAATGTCATGCATGCCACATAATATGACTCGTAGCGAATGTCATGCATGCCTTATAATATCACTCGCAGCGAATGTTATGCATGCCTTGTAATATCACTTGCAGTGAATGTCATGCATACCGCATAATATCATTCACAGCGATTGTCACGCATACCACATAATATCACTCGTAGCGAATGTCATGCATGCCACATAATATCACTCGTAGCGAATGTCATCCATACCACATAATATCACTTGCAGCGAATTTCATGAATGCCACATAATATCACTTGTAGTGAATGTCATGCATGCCACATAATATCACTTGTAGTGAATGTCATGCATACCTTATAATATCACTTGTAGCGAATGTCATGCGTGCCACATAATATCACTCATAGCGAATGTCATGCATACCACATAATATCACTTGTAGTGAATGTCATGCATGCCACATAATATCACTTGTAATGAATGTCATGCATACCTTATAATATCACTTGTAGCGAATGTCATGCGTGACACATAATATCACTCATAGCGAATGTCATGCATACCACATAATATCACTTGTAGTGAATTTCATGAATGCCACATAATATCACTTGTAGTGAATGTCATGCATGCCACATAATATCACTTGTAGTGAATGTCATGCGTACCACATAATATCACTCCTAGCGAATGTCATGCATGCCACATAATATCACTTGTAGTGAATGTCATGCATGCCACATATTATCACTCGTAGTGAATGTCATGCATGCCACATAATATCACTTGTAGCGAATGTCATGCATACCACATAATATCACTACTAGCGAATGTCATGCATACCTTATAATATCACTAGTAGCGAATGTCATGCATACCTTATAATATCACTTGTAGCGAATGCCTGGCATACCACATAATATCACTTGCAGTGAATGTCATGCGTACCGCATAATATCACTTGTAGGGAATGTCATGCGTACCACATATATAACTTGTAGCGAATGTCATGCATACCACATAATATCACTCGTAGCGAATGTCATGCATGCCACATAATATCACTCGTAGCGAATATCATGCATGCCACATAATATCACTCACAGCGAATGTCATGCATACCGCATAATATCACTAGTAGCGACTGTCATGCATACCACATAATATCACTTGTAGCGAATGTCATGCATACCACATAATATCATTACTAGTGAATGTCATGCATGCCACATAATATAACTTGTAGCGAATGTCATCCATACCACATAATATCACTTGCAGCGAATTCATGAATGCCACATAATATCACTTGTAGTGAATGTCATGCATGCCACATAATATCACTTGTAGTGAATGTCATGCATACTTTATAATATCACTTGTAGCGAATGTCATGCGTGCCACATAATATCACTCATAGCGAATGTCATGCATACCACATAATATCACTTGTAGTGAATTTCATGAATGCCACATAATATCACTTGTAGTGAATGTCATGCATGCCACATAATATCACTTGTAGTGAATGTCATGCGTACCACATAATATCACTCCTAGCGAATGTCATGCATGCCACATAATATCACTTGTAGTGAATGTCATGCATGCCACATATTATCACTCGTAGTGAATGTCATGCATGCCACATAATATCACTTGTAGCGAATGTCATGCATACCACATAATATCACTACTAGCGAATGTCATGCATACCTTATAATATCACTAGTAGCGAATGTCATGCATACCTTATAATATCACTTGTAGCGAATGCCATGCATACCACATAATATCACTTGCAGTGAATGTCATGCGTACCGCATAATATCACTTGTAGGGAATGTCATGCGTACCACATATATAACTTGTAGCGAATGTCATGCATACCACATAATATCACTCGTAGCGAATGTCATGTATGCCACATATCACTTGTAGTGAATGTCATGCGTGCCACATAATATCACTTGTAGCGAATGTCATGCATGCTACATAATATCACTCGTAGCGAATATCATGCATGCTACATAATAAAACTCACAGCGAATGTCATGCATACCGCATAATATCACTCACAGCAAATGTCACGCATACCACATAATATCACTTGTAGTGAATGTCATGCATACCACATAATATCACTTGTAGTGAATGTCATGCATACCACATAATATCACTTGTAGTGAATGTCATGCATGCCACGTAATATCACTTGTAGTGAATGCCATGCATGCGTGCCACGTAATATCACTCGTAGCGAATGTCATGCATGCCACATAATATCACTCGTAGCGAATGTCATGCATGCCTTATAATATCACTCGCAGCGAATGTTATGCATGCCTTGTAATATCACTTGCAGTGAATGTCATGCATACCGCATAATATCATTCACAGCGATTGTCACGCATACCACATAATATCACTCGTAGCGAATGTCATGCATGCCACATAATATCACTCGTAGCGAATATCATGCATGCCACATAATATCACTCACCGCGAATGTTATGCATGCCTTGTAATATCACTTGCAGCGAATGTCATGCATACCGCATAATATCACTAGTAGCGACTGTCATGCATACCACATAATATCACTTGTAGCGAATGTCATGCATACCACATAATATCATTACTAGTGAATGTCATGCATGCCACATAATATCACTTGTAGCGAATGTCATCCATACCACATAATATCACTTGCAGCGAATGTCATGCATGCCACATAATATCACTTGTAGTGAATGTCATGCATACCTTATAATATCACTTGTAGCGAATGTCATGCGTGCCACATAATATCACTCATAGCGAATGTCATGCATACCACATAATATCACTTGTAGTGAATGTCATGCATGCCACATAATATCACTTGTAGTGAATGTCATGCATACCTTATAATATCACTTGTAGCGAATGTCATGCGTGACACATAATATCACTCATAGTGAATGTCATGCATACCACATAATATCACTTGTAGTGAATTTCATGAATGCCACATAATATCACTTGTAGTGAATGTCATGCATGCCACATAATATCACTTGTAGTGAATGTCATGCGTACCACATAATATCACTCCTAGCGAATGTCATGCATGCCACATAATATCACTTGTAGTGAATGTCATGCATGCCACATATTATCACTCGTAGTGAATGTCATGCATGCCACATAATATCACTTGTAGCGAATGTCATGCATACCACATAATATCACTACTAGCGAATGTCATGCATACCTTATAATATCACTAGTAGCGAATGTCATGCATGGCCACATAAATTATCACTTGTAGCGAATGCCATGCATACCACATAATATCACTTGCAGTGAATGTCATGCGTACCACATAATATCACTTGTAGGGAATGTCATGCGTACCACATATATAACTTGTAGCGAATGTCATGCATGCCACATAATATCACTTGTAGTGAATGTCATGCGTGCCACATAATATCACTTGTAGTGAATGTCATGCGTACCACATAATATCACTTGTAGTGAATGTCATGCATACCACATAATATCACTTGTAGCGAATGTCATGCGTACCACATAATATCACTTGTAGTGAATGTCATGCATGCCACATAATATCACTTATAGTGAATGTCATGCATGCCACATAATATCACTCGTAGTGAATGTCATGCATGCCACATAATATCACTTGTAGCGAATGTCATGCATACCACATAATATCACTACTAGCGAATGTCATGCATACCTTATAATATCACTAGTAGCGAATGTCATGCATACCTTATAATATCACTAGTAGCGAATGTCATGCGTGCCACATAATATCACTTGTAGTGAATGTCATGCGTGCCACATAATATCACTTGTAGCGAATGTCATGCGTGCCACATAATATCACTTGTAGCGAATGTCATGCATGCCACATAATATCACTTGCAGTGAATGTCATGCGTGCCACATAATATCACTTGCTGTGAATGTCATGCGTACCACATAATATCACTTGTAGGGAAAGTCATGCGTACCACATATATAACTTGTAGTGAATGTCATGCATACCACATAATATCACTCGTAGCGAATGTCATGTATGCCACATATCACTTGTAGTGAATGTCATGCGTGCCACATAATATCACTTGTAGTGAATGTCATGCATGCTACATAATATCACTCGTAGCGAATATCATGCATGCTACATAATAAAACTCACAGCGAATGTCATGCATACCGCATAATATCACTCACAGCAAATGTCATGCATACCGCATAATATCACTAGTAGCGACTGTCATGCATACCACATAATATCACATTGAATATCACTTGTAGTGAATGTCATGCGTGCCACATAATATCACTTGTAGCGAATGTCATGCGTGCCACATAATATCACTTGTAGCGAATGTCACGCATACAACATAATATCACTTGTAGTGAATGTCATGCATACCACATAATATCACTTGTAGTGAATGTCATGCATACCACATAATATCACTTGTAGTGAATGTCATGCATGCCACGTAATATCACTTGTAGTGAATGCCATGCATGCGTGCCACATAATATCACTCGTAGCGAATGTCATGCATGCCACATAATATCACTCGTAGCGAATGTCATGCATGCCTTATATCACTCGCAGCGAATGTTATGCATGCCTTGTAATATCACTTGCAGTGAATGTCATGCATACCGCATAATATCATTCACAGCGATTGTCACGCATACCACATAATATCACTCGTAGCGAATGTCATGCATGCCACATAATATCACTCGTAGCGAATATCATGCATGCCACATAATATCACTCACAGCGAATGTCATGCATACCGCATAATATCACTAGTAGCGACTGTCATGTATACCACATAATATCACATTGAATGTCACACAGATCACGTAATATCACTCGCAGTGAATGTCATACATACCACATAATATCACTTGTAGCGATTGTCATGCATACCACATAATATCATTACTAGCGAATGTCATGCATGCCACATAATATCACTTGTAGCGAATGTCATCCATACCACATAATATCACTTGCAGCGAATTTCATGAATGCCACATAATATCACTTGTAGTGAATGTCATGCATGCCACATAATATCACTTGTAGTGAATGTCATGCATACCTTATAATATCACTTGTAGCGAATGTCATGCGTGCCACATAATATCACTCATAGCGAATGTCATGCATACCTTATAATATCACTTGTAGCGAATGTCATGCATGCCACATAATATCACTTGTAGTGAATGTCATGCATGCCACATAATATCACTCGTAGTGAATGTCATGCATGCCACATAATATCACTTGTAGCGAATGTCATACATACCACATAATATCACTTGTAGTGAATGTCATGCATACCACATAATATCACTTGTAGTGAATGTCATGCATGCCACGTAATATCACTTGTAGTGAATGTCATGCATGCGTGCCACATAATATCACTCGTAGCGAATGTCATGCATGCCACATAATATCACTCGTAGCGAATGTCATGCATGCCTTATAATATCACTCGCAGCGATTGTTATGCATGCCTTGTAATATCACTTGCAGTGAATGTCATGCATACCGCATAATATCATTCACAGCGATTGTCACGCATACCACATAATATCACTCGTAGCGAATGTCATGCATGCCACATAATATCACTCGTAGCGAATATCATGCATGCCACATAATATCACTCACAGCGAATGTCATGCATACCGCATAATATCACTAGTAGCGACTGTCATGCATACCACATAATATCATTACTAGCGAATGTCATGCATGCCACATAATATCACTTGTAGTGAATGTCATGCAAACCACATAATATCACTTGCAGCGAATTTCATGAATGCCACATAATATCACTTGTTGCGAAAGTCATGCGTGCCACATAATATCACTTGTAGTGAATGTCATGCGTGCCACATAATATCACTTGTAGTGAATGTCATGCGTACCACATAATATCACTTGTAGTGAATGTCATGCATACCACATAATATCACTTGTAGCGAATGTCATGCGTACCACATAATATCACTTGTAGTGAATGTCATGCATGCCACATAATATCACTTGTAGTGAATGTCATGCATGCCACATAATATCACTCGTAGTGAATGTCATGCATGCCACATAATATCACTTGTAGCGAATGTCATACATACCACATAATATCACTTGTAGTGAATGTCATGCATACCACATAATATCACTTGTAGTGAATGTCATGCATGCCACGTAATATCACTTGTAGTGAATGTCATGCATGCGTGCCGACATAATATCACTCGTAGCGAATGTCATGCATACCACATAATATCACTCGTAGTGAATGCCATGTATGCCACATATCATTTGCAGCGAATGTTATGCGCACCAAATAAAATCACTCACAGTGAATGTCACGCATACCACATAATATCACTAGTAGCGAATGTCATGCATGCCACATAATATCACACGCAGCATATGACACGTGTACCACATACCACTCGAAGCATATGACACGCGTACCACATAATATTACTAGTAGCGAATGTCATGCATACCACATAATATCACTCACAGTGAATGTCACGCATACCACATAATATCACTAGTAGCGAATGTCATGCATACCACATAATATCAATCACAACATGATACGCATATCACATAATATCACAATCGAATGTCACACATACCACGTAATGTCACCCGTAACGAAATTCATCCATACCACATATCACTTGTAGCGAATGTCATGCATGCCACATAATATCAATTTGGCGAATGTCATACGTACCACATAATATCACTCGCAGCGAATGTCACGCATACCACATAATATCACTAGTAGCGACTGTCATGCATACCACATAATATCACATTGAATGTCACACAGATCACGTAATATCACTCACAACGAATGTCATACATACCACATAATATCACTTGTAGTGAATGTCATGCGTGCCACATAACATCACTTGTAGTGAATGTCATGCATACCACATATCACTTGTAGTGAATGTCATGCGTACCACATAATATCACTTGTAGTGAATGTCATGCGTACCACATGATATCACTTGTAGCGAATGTCATGCATGCCACATAATATCACTTGTAGCGAATGTCATCCATACCACATAATACCACTTGCAATGAATTTCATGAATGCCACATAATATCACTTGTAGTGAATGTCATGCATGCCACATAATATCACTTGTAGTGAATGTCATGCATACCTTATAATATCACTTGTAGCGAATGTTATGCGTGCCACATAATATCACTCGTAGCGAATGCCATGCGTGCCACATAATATCACTTGTAGTGAATGTCATGCGTGCCACATAATATCACTGGTAGCGAATGTCATGCGTGCCACATAATATCACTTGTAGTGAATGTCATGCGTACCACATAATATCACTCGTAGCGAATGTCATGCATGCCACATAATATCACTTGTAGTGAATGTCATGCATGCCACGTAATATCACTCGTAGTGAATGTCATGCATGCCACATAATATCACTTGTAGCGAATGTCATGCATACCACATAATATCACTACTAGCGAATGTCATGCATACCTTATAAAATCACTAGTAGCGAATGTCATGCATGCCACATAATATCACTTGCAGCGAATGTCATGCATGCCACATAATATCACTTGTAGCGAATGCCATGCAGACCACATAATATCACTTGCAGTGAATGTCATGCGTACCACATAATATCACTTGTAGGGAATGTCATGCGTACCACATATATAACTTGTAGCGAATGTCATGCATACCACATAATATCACTCGTAGCGAATGTCATGTATGCCACATATCACTTGTAGTGAATGTCATGCATGCCACATAATATCACTTGTAGCGAATGTCATGCATGCTACATAATATCACTCGTAGCGAATATCATGCATGCTACATAATATCACTCACAGCGAATGTCATGCATACCGCATAATATCACTCACAGCAAATGTCACGCATACCACATAATATCACTTGTAGTGAATGTTATGCATACCACATAATATCACTTGTAGTGAATGTCATGCATGCCATATAATATCACTTGAAGGAAATGTCATGCATGCCACATAATATTACTTGTAGCGAATGTTATGCTTACCACATAATATCACTTGTAGTGAATGTCATGCATGTCACATAATATCACTCGTAACGATTGTCATGCATGCCACATAATATCACTTGTAGTGAATGTCATGCATACCACATAATATCACTATTAGCGAATGTCATACATACCACATAATATCACTTGTAGTGAATGTCATGCGTACCACATAATATCACTTGTAGCGAATGTCATGCATGCCACATAATATCACTCGTAGTGAATGCCATGCGTACCACATAATATCACTTGTAGCGAATGTCATGCATATCACATAATATCACTTGTAACGAATGTCATGCATATCACATAATATCACTTGTAGCGAATGTCATGCGTACCACATAATATCACTTGTAGCGAATGTCATGCATACCACATAATATCATTACTAGCGAATGTCATGCATGCAACATAATATCACTTGCAGCGAATTTCATGAATGCCACATAATATCACTTGTAGTGAATGTCATGCATGCCACATAATATCACTTGTAGTGAATGTCATGCATGCCACATAATATCACTCGTAGTGAATGTCATGCATGCCACATAATATCACTTGTAGCGAATGTCATGCATACCACATAATATCACTACTAGCGAATGTCATGCATACCTTATAATATCACTAGTAGTGAATGTCATGCATACCTTATAATATCACTAGTAGCGAATGTCATGCGTGCCACATAATATCACTTGTAGTGAATGTCATGCGTGCCACATAATATCACTTGTAGCGAATGTCATGCGTGCCACATAATATCACTTGTAGCGAATGTCATGCATGCCACATAATATCACTTGTAGCGAATGTCATGCATACCACATAATATCACTACTAGCGAATGTCATGCGTGCCACATAATATCACTTGTAGTGAATGTCATGCGTGCCACATAATATCACTTGTAGCGAATGTTATGCATGCCACATAATATCATTTGCAGTGAATGTCATGCATGCCACGTAATATCACTTGTAGTGAATGTCATGCATGCGTGCCACATAATATCACTCGTAGCGAATATCATGCATGCCACATAATATGACTCGTAGCGAATGTCATGCATGCCTTATAATATCATTAGCAGCGAATGTTATGCATGCCTTGTAATATCACTTGCAGTGAATGTCATGCATACCGCATAATATCATTCACAGCGATTGTCACGCATACCACATAATATCACTCGTAGCGAATGTCATGCATGCCACATAATATCACTCGTAGCGAATATCATGCATGCCACATAATATCACTCACAGCGAATGTCATGCATACCGCATAATATCACTAGTAGCGACTGTCATGCATACCACATAATATCACTTGTAGCGAATGTCATGCATACCACATAATATCATTACTAGTGAATGTCATGCATGCCACATAATATCACTTGTAGCGAATGTCATCCATACCACATAATATCACTTGCAGCGAATTTCATGAATGCCACATAATATCACTTGTAGTGAATGTCATGCATGCCACATAATATCACTTGTAGTGAATGTCATGCATACCTTATAATATCACTTGTAGCGAATGTCATGCGTGCCACATAATATCACTCATAGCGAATGTCATGCATACCACATAATATCACTTGTAGTGAATGTCATGCATGCCACATAATATCACTTGTAGTGAATGTCATGCATACCTTATAATATCACTTGTAGCGAATGTCATGCGTGCCACATAATATCACTCATAGCGAATGTCATGCATACCACATAATATCACTTGTAGTGAATTTCATGAATGCCACATAATATCACTTGTAGTGAATGTCATGCATGCCACATAATATCACTTGTAGTGAATGTCATGCGTACCACATAATATCACTCGTAGCGAATGTCATGCATGCCACATAATATCACTTGTAGTGAATGTCATGCATGCCACATAATATCACTCGTAGTGAATGTCATGCATGCCACATAATATCACTTGTAGCGAATGTCATGCATACCACATAATATCACTACTAGCGAATGTCATGCATACCTTATAATATCACTAGTAGCGAATGTCATGCATACATTATAATATCACTTGTAGCGAATGCCATGCATACCACATAATATCACTTGCAGTGAATGTCATGCGTACCACATAATATCACATGTAGGGAATGTCATGCGTACCACATATATAACTTGTAGCGAATGTCATGCATACCACATAATATCACTCGTAGCGAATGTCATGTATGCCACATATCACTTGTAGTGAATGTCATGCGTGCCACATAATATCACTTGTAGCGAATGTCATGCATGCTACATAATATCACTCATAGCGAATATCATGCATGCTACATAATAAAACTCACAGCGAATGTCATGCATACCGCATAATATCACTCACAGCAAATGTCACGCATACCACATAATATCACTTGTAGTGAATGTCATGCATACCACATAATATCACTTGTAGTGAATGTCATGCATACCACATAATATCACTTGTAGTGAATGTCATGCATGCCACGTAATATCACTTGTAGTGAATGCCATGCATGCGTGCCACATAATATCACTCGTAGCGAATGTCATGCATGCCACATAATATCACTCGTAGCGAATGTCATGCATGCCTTATAATATCACTCGCAGCGAATGTTATGCATGCCTTGTAATATCACTTGCAGTGAATGTCATGCATACCGCATAATATCATTCACAGCGATTGTCACGCATACCACATAATATCACTCGTAGCGAATGTCATGCATGCCACATAATATCACTCGTAGCGAATATCATGCATGCCACATAATATCACTCACCGCGAATGTCATGCATACCGCATAATATCACTAGTAGCGACTGTCATGCATACCACATAATATCATTACTAGCGAATGTCATGCATGCCACATACTATCACTTGTAGCGAATGTCATCCATACCACATAATATCACTTGCAGCGAATTTCATGAATGCCACATAATATCACTTGTAGTGAATGTCATGCATGCCACATAATATCACTTGTAGTGAATGTCATGCGTGCCACTTAATATCACTAGTAGCGAATGTCATGCGTGCCACATAATATCACTTGTAGTGAATGTCATGCGTACCACATAATATCACTCGTAGCGAATGTCATGCAAGTCACATAATATCACTTGTAGTGAATGTCATGCATGCCACATAATATCACTCGTAGTGAATGTCACGCATACCACATAATATCACTCGTAGCGAATGTCATGCATGCCACATAATATCACTCGTAGCGAATATCATGCATGCCACATAATATCACTCACAGCGAATGTCATGCATACTGCATAATATCACTAGTAGCGACTGTCATGCATACCACATAATATCACTTGCAGCGAATGTCACACAGATCACGTAATATCACTTGTTGCGAAAGTCATGCGTGCCACATAATATCACTTGTAGTGAATGTCATGCGTGCCACATAATATCACTTGTAGTGAATGTCATGCGTACCACATAATATCACTTGTAGTGAATGTCATGCATACCACATAATATCACTTGTAGCGAATGTCATGCGTACCACATAATATCACTTGTAGTGAATGTCATGCATGCCACATAATATCACTTGTAGTGAATGTCATGCATGCCACATAATATCACTCGTAGTGAATGTCATGCATGCCACATAATATCACTTGTAGCGAATGTCATGCATACCACATAATATCACTACTAGCGAATGTCATGCATACCTTATAATATCACTAGTAGCGAATGTCATGCATACCTTATAATATCACTAGTAGCGAATGTCATGCGTGCCACATAATATCACTTGTAGTGAATGTCATGCGTGCCACATAATATCACTTGTAGCGAATGTCATGCGTGCCACATAATATCACTTGTAGCGAATGTCATGCATGCCACATAATATCACTTGCAGTGAATGTCATGCGTGCCACATAATATCACTTGCATTGAATGTCATGCGTACCACATAATATCACTTGTAGTGAAAGTCATGCGTACCACATATATAACTTGTAGCGAATGTCATGCATACCACATAATATCACTCGTAGCGAATGTCATGTATGCCACATATCACTTGTAGTGAATGTCATGCGTGCCACATAATATCACTTGTAGTGAATTTCATGCATGCTACATAATATCACTCGTAGCGAATATCATGCATGCTACATAATATCACTCGTAGCGAATGTCATGCATGCCACATAATATCACTCGTAGCAAATGTCATGCATGCCTTATATCACTCGCAGCGAATGTTATGCATGCCTTGTAATATCACTTGCAGTGAATGTCATGCATACCGCATAATATCATTCACAGCGATTGTCACGCATACCACATAATATCACTCGTAGCGAATGTCATGCATGCCACATAATATCACTCGTAGCGAATATCATGCATGCCACATAATATCACTCACAGCGAATGTCATGCATACCGCATAATATCACTAGTAGCGACTGTCATGCATACAACATAATATCACATTGAATGTCACACAGATCACGTAATATCACTCGCAGTGAATGTCATACATACCACATAATATCACTTGTAGCGATTGTCATGCATACCACATAATATCATTACTAGCGAATGTCATGCATGCCACATAATATCACTGGTAGCGAATGTCATCCATACCACATAATATCACTTGCAGCGAATTTCATGAATGCCACATAATATCAATTGTAGTGAATGTCATGCATGCCACATAATATCACTTGTAGTGAATGTCATGCATACCTTATAATATCACTTGTAGCGAATGTCATGCGTGCCACATAATATCACTCATAGCGAATGTCATGCATACCTTATAATATCACTTGTAGCGAATGTCATGCATGCCACATAATATCACTTGTAGTGAATGTCATGCATGCCACATAATATCACTCGTAGTGAATGTCATGCATGCCACATAATATCACTTGTAGCGAATGTCATACATACCACATAATATCAATTGTAGTGAATGTCATGCATACCACATAATATCACTTGTAGCGAATGTCATGCATGCCACATAATATCACTTGTAGTGAATGTCATGCGTACCACATAATATCAATCGTAGCGAATGTCATGCATGCCACATAATATCACTTGTAGTGAATGTCATGCATGCCACATAATATCACTCGTAGTGAATGTCATGCATGCCACATAATATCACTTGTAGCGAATGTCATACATACCACATAATATCACTACTAGCGAATGTCATGCATACCTTATAATATCACTAGTAGCGAATGTCATGCATGCCACATAATATCACTTGTAATGAATGTCATGCATGCCACATAATATCACTCGTAGTGAATGTCATGCATGCCACATAATATCACTTGTAGCGAATGTCATACATACCACATAATATCACTACTAGCGAATGTCATGCATACCTTATAATATCACTAGTAGCGAATGCCATGCATACCACATAATATCACTTGCAGTGAATGTCATGCGTACCACATAATATCACTTGTAGGGAATGTCATGCGTACCACATAATATCACTCGTAGCGAATGTCATGTATGCCACATATCACTTGTAGTGAATATCATGCATGCCACATAATATCACTCACAGCTAATGTCATGCATACTGCATAATATCACTAGTAGCGACTGTCATGCATACCACATAATATCACATTGAATGTCACACAGATCACATAATATCACTCACAGCGAATGTCATACATACCACATAATATCACTTGTAGCGAATGTCATGCATACCACATAATATCATTACTAGCGAATGTCATGCATGCCACATAATATCACTTGCAGTGAATTTCATGAATGCCACATAATATCACTTGTAGTGAATGTCATGCATGCCACATAATATCACTTGTAGTGAATGTCATGCATGCCACATAATATCACTCGTAGTGAATGTCATGCATGCCACATAATATCACTTGTAGCGAATGTCATGCATACCACATAATATCACTACTAGCGAATGTCATGCATACTTTATAATATCACTAGTAGCGAATGTCATGCATACTTTATAATATCACTAGCAGCGAATGTCATGCGTGCCACATAATATCACTTGTAGTGAATGTCATGCGTGCCACATAATATCACTTGTAGCGAATGTCATGCGTGCCACATAATATCACTTGTAGCGAATGTCATGCATGCCTTATAATATCACTTGTAGCGAATGTCATGCGTGCCACATAATATCACTTGTAGCGAATGTCAAGCTTACCACATAATATCACTTGCAGTGAATGTCATGCGTACCACATAATATCACTTGTAGGGAATGTCATGCGCACCACATATATAACTTGTAGCGAATGTCATGCATACCACATAATATCACTTGTAGTGAATGTCATGTATGCCACATATCACTTGTAGTGAATGTCATGCGTGCCACATAATATCACTTGTAGCGAATGTCATGCATGCTACATAATATCACTCGTAGCGAATATCATGCATGCTACATAATAAAACTCACAGCGAATGTCATGCATACCGCATAATATCACTCACAGCAAATGTCACGCATACCACATAATATCACTTGTAGTGAATGTCATGCGTACCACATAATATCACTTGTAGTGAATGTCATGCATACCACATAATATCACTTGTAGTGAATGTCATGCATGCCACGTAATATCACTTGTAGTGAATGCCATGCATGCGTGCCACATAATATCACTCGTAGCGAATGTCATGCATGCCACATAATATCACTCGTAGCGAATGTCATGCATGCCTTATAATATCACTCGCAGCGATTGTTATGCATGCCTTGTAATATCACTTGCAGTGAATGTCATGCATACCGCATAATATCATTCACAGCGATTGTCACGCATACCACATAATATCACTCGTAGCGAATGTCTTGCATGCCACATAATATCACTCGTAGCGAATATCATGCATGCCACATAATATCACTCACAGCGAATGTCATGCATACCGCATAATATCACTAGTAGCGACTGTCATGCATACCACATAATATCATTACTAGCGAATGTCATACATACCACATAATATCACTACTAGCGAATGTCATGCATACCTTATAATATCACTAGTAGCGAATGTCATGCATGT
>NW_003148117.1:0-28340 GCF_000003605.2 Saccoglossus kowalevskii
TCCATGCATTAACGAAATCCAGTTCTAGAATGACAGAAATAATGCCCAATTTTCATGAATTTTTAGAACCAAGATGTCTCCTCACAATCAACCAGGCAGCAGTACAGCAATGATTCTCAATCTGTACCAACTTTATGATACTTAATAATTTGGACAATATACAGTGGTATGGTTGTCATTGCTTTAACACATTGGAGACCACACAAATGTTACTACAAACATTATGGGCAATATACAGTGGTATGGTTGTCATTGCTTTAACACATTGGAGACCACACAAATGTTACTACAAACATTATGGGCAATATACAGTGCTATGGTTGTCATTGCTTTAACACATTGGAGACCACACAAATGTTACTACAAACATTATGGGCAATATACAGTGCTATGGTTGTCATTGCTTTAACACATTGGAGACCACACAAATGTTACTACAAACATTATGGGCAATATACAGTGCTATGGTTGTCATTGCTTTAACACATTGGAGACCACACAAATGTTACTACAAACATTATGGGCAATATACAGTGATATGGTTGTCATTGCTTTAACACATTGGAGACCACACAAATGTTACTGCAAACATTATGGGCAATATACAGTGCTATAGTTGTCATTGCTTTAACACATTGGAGACCACACACATGTTACTACAAACATTATGGGCAATATACAGTGATATGGTTGTTATTGCTTTAACACATTGGAGACCACACAAATGTTACTACAAACATTATGGGCAATATACAGTGATATGGTTGTCATTGCTTTAACACATTGGAGACCACACAAATGTTACTACAAACATTATGGGCAATATACAGTGCTATGGTTTTCATTGCTTTAACACATTGGAGACCACACAAATGTTACTACAAACATTATGGGCAATATACAGTGCTATGGTTGTCATTGCGTTAACAGATTGGAGACCACACAAATGTTACTGCAAACATTATGGGCAATATACAGTGCTATGGTTGTCATTGCGTTAACAGATTGGAGACCACACAAATGTTACTACAAACATTATGGGCAATATACAGTGCTATGGTTGCCATTGCGTTAACAGATTGGAGACCATACAAACGTTACTGCAAACATTATGGGCAATATACAGTGCTATGGTTGTCATTGCGTTAACAGATTGGAGACCACACAAATGTTACTACAAACATTATGGGCAATATACAGTGCTATGGTTGTCATTGCGTTAACACATTGGAGACCACACAAATGTTACTACAAACATTATGGGCAATATACAGTGCTATGGTTGTCATTGCGTTAACAGATTGGAGACCACACAAATGTTACTACAAACATTATGGGCAATATACAGTGCTATGGTTGTCATTGCGTTAACACATTGGAGACCATACAAACGTTACTGCAAACATTATGGGCAATATACAGTGCTATGGTTGTCATTGCTTTAACACATTGGAGACCACACAAATGTTACTGCAAACATTATGGGCAATATACAGTGCTATGGTTGTCATTGCGTTAACAGATTGGAGACCACACAAATGTTACTGCAAACATTATGGGCAATATACAGTGCTATGGTTGTCATTGCGTTAACAGATTGGAGACCACACAAATGTTACTGCAAACATTATGGGCAATATACAGTGCTATGGTTGTCATTGCGTTAACAGATTGGAGACCACACAAATGTTACTACAAACATTATGGGCAATATACAGTGCTATGGTTGTCATTGCGTTAACAGATTGGAGACCACACAAATGTTACTGCAAACATTATGGGCAATATACAGTGCTATGGTTGTCATTGCGTTAACAGATTAGAGACTACACAAATGTTACTGCAAACATTATGGGCATATACAGTGCTATGGTTGTCATTGCTGTACACATTGGAGACCATACAAACGTTACTGCAAACATTATGGGCAATATACAGTGCTATGGTTGTCATTGCTTTAACACATTGGAGACCACACAAATGTTACTGCAAACATTATGGGCAATATACAGTGCTATGGTTGTCATTGCGTTAACAGATTGGAGACCACACAAATGTTACTGCAAACATTATGGGCAATATACAGTGCTATGGTTGTCATTGCGTTAACAGATTGGAGACTACACAAATGTTACTGCAAACATTATGGGCAATATACAGTGCTATGGTTGTCATTGCGTTAACACATTGGAGACCACACAAATGTTACTGCAAACATTATGGGCAATATATAGTGCTATGGTTGTCATTGCGTTAACACATTGGAGACCACACAAATGTTACTACAAACATTATGGGCAATATACAGTGCTATGGTTGTCATTGCGTTAACACATTGGAGACCACACAAATGTTACTACAAACATTATGGGCAATATACAGTGCTATGGTTGTCATTGCGTTAACACATTGGAGACCACACAAATGTTACTGCAAACATTATGGGCAATATACAGTGCTATGGTTGTCATAGCGTTAACAGATTGGAGACTACACAAATGTTACTACAAACATTATGGGCAATATACAGTGCTATGGTTGTCATTGCGTTAACGCATTGGAGACCACACAAATGTTACTGTAAACATTATGGGCAATATACAGTGCTATGGTTGTCATTGCGTTAACAGATTGGAGACCACACAAATGTTACTGCAAACATTATGGGCAATATACAGTGCTATGGTTGTCATTGCGTTAACAGATTGGAGACCACACAAACGTTACTGCAAACATTATGGACAATATACAGTGCTATGGTTGTCATTGCTTTAACACATTGGAGACCACACAAATGTTACTGCAAACATTATGGGCAATATACAGTGCTATGGTTGTCATTGCGTTAACAGATTGGAGACCACACAAATGTTACTGCAAACATTATGGGCAATATACAGTGCTATGGTTGCCATTGCATTAACAGATTGGAGACCATACAAACGTTACTACAAACATTATGGGCAATATACAGTGCTATGGTTGTCATTGCTTTAACACATTGGAGACCACACAAATGTTACTGCAAACATTATGGGCAATATACAGTGCTATGGTTGTCATTGCTTTAACACATTGGAGACCACACAAATGTTACTACAAACATTATGGGCAATATACAGTGCTATGGTTGTCATTGCTTTAACACATTGGAGACCACACAAATGTTACTGCAAACATTATGGGCAATATACAGTGCTATGGTTGTCATTGCTTTAACACATTGGAGACCACACACATGTTACTACAAACATTATGGGCAATATACAGTGCTATGGTTGTCATTGCTTTAACACATTGGAGACCACACAAATGTTACTACAACATTATGGGCAATATACAGTGATATGGTTGTCATTGCTTTAACACATTGGAGACCACACAAATGTTACTACAAACATTATGGGCAATACACAGTGCTATGGTTGTCATTGCGTTAACACATTGGAGACCACACAAATGTTACTGCAAACATTATGGGCAATACACGGTGCTATGGTTGTCATTGGGTTAACAGATTGGAGACCACACAAATGTTACTACAAACATTATGGGCAATATACAGTGCTATGGTTGTCATTGCGTTAACACATTGGAGACCACACAAATGTTACTGCAAACATTATGGGCAATATACAGTGCTATGGTTGTCATTGCGTTAACAGATTGGAGACCATACAAACGTTACTGCAAACATCATGGGCAATATACAGTGCTATGGTTGTCATTGCTTTAACACATTGGAGACCACACAAATGTTACTGCAAACATTATGGGCAATATACAGTGCTATGGTTGTCATTGCGTTAACAGATTGGAGACAACACAAATGTTACTGCAAACATTATGGGCAATATACAGTGCTATGGTTGTCATAGCGTTAACAGATTGGAGACTACACAAATGTTACTACAAACATTATGGGCAATATACAGTGCTATGGTTGTCATTGCGTTAACGCATTGGAGACCACACAAATGTTACTGTAAACATTATGGGCAATATACAGTGCTATGGTTGTCATTGCGTTAACAGATTGGAGACCACACAAATGTTACTGCAAACATTATGGGCAATATACAGTGCTATGGTTGTCATTGCGTTAACACATTGGAGACCACACAAATGTTACTGCAAACATTATGGGCAATATACAGTGCTATGGTTGTCATTGCTTTAACACATTGGAGACCACACAAATGTTACTACAAACATTATGGGCAATATACAGTGCTATGGTTGTCATTGCTTTAACACATTGGAGACCACACAAATGTTACTGCAAACATTATGGGCAATATACAGTGCTATGGTTGTCATTGCTTTAACACATTGGAGACCACACACATGTTACTGCAAACATTATGGGCAATATACAGTGCTATGGTTGTCATTGCTTTAACACATTGGAGACCACACACATGTTACTACAAACATTATGGGCAATATACAGTGCTATGGTTGTCATTGCTTTAACACATTGGAGACCACACAAATGTTACTACAACATTATGGGCAATATACAGTGATATGGTTGTCATTGCTTTAACACATTGGAGACCACACAAATGTTACTACAAACATTATGGGCAATACACAGTGCTATGGTTGTCATTGGGTTAACAGATTGGAGACCACACAAATGTTACTGCAAACATTATGGGCAATATACAGTGCTATGGTTGCCATTGCGTTAACAGATTGGAGACCATACAAACGTTACTGCAAACATTATGGGCAATATACAGTGCTATGGTTGTCATTGCTTTAACACATTGGAGACCACACAAATGTTACTACAAACATTATGGGCAATATACAGTGCTATGGTTGTCATTGCGTTAACAGATTGGAGACCACACAAATGTTACTACAAACATTATGGGCAATATACAGTGCTATAGTTGTCATTGCGTTAACACATTGGAGACCACACAAATGTTACTACAAACATTATGGGCAATATACAGTGCTATGGTTGTCATTGCGTTAACAGATTGGAGACCACACAAATGTTACTACAAACATTATGGGCAATATACAGTGTTATGGTTGTCATTGCGTTAACACATTGGAGACCACACAAATGTTACTACAAACATTATGGGCAATATACAGTGCTATGGTTGTCATTGCGTTAACAGATTGGAGACCACACGAATGTTACTACAAACATTATGGGCAATATACAGTGCTATGGTTGTCATTGCGTTAACAGATTGGAGACTACACAAATGTTACTACAAACATTATGGGCAATACACAGTGCTATGGTTGTCATTGGGTTAACAGATTGGAGACTACACAAATGTTACTGCAAACATTATGGGCAATATACAGTGCTATGGTTGTCATTGCTTTAACACATTGGAGACCACACAAATGTTACTGCAAACATTATGGGCAATATATAGTGCTATGGTTGTCATTGGGTTAACAGATTGGAGACTACACAAATGTTACTGCAAACATTATGGGCAATACTAGTATACAGTGCTATGGTTGTCATTGCGTTAACACATTGGAGACCATACAAACGTTACTGCAAACATTATGGGCAATATACAGTGCTATGGTTGTCATTGCTTTAACACATTGGAGACCACACAAATGTTACTGCAAACATTATGGGCAATATACAGTGCTATGGTTGTCATTGCGTTAACAGATTGGAGACCACACAAATGTTACTGCAAACATTATGGGCAATATACAGTGCTATGGTTGTCATTGCGTTAACAGATTGGAGACTACACAAATGTTACTGCAAACATTATGGGCAATATACAGTGCTATGGTTGTCATTGCGTTAACACATTGGAGACCACACAAATGTTACTGCAAACATTATGGGCAATATATAGTGCTATGGTTGTCATTGCGTTAACACATTGGAGACCACACAAATGTTACTACAAACATTATGGGCAATATACAGTGCTATGGTTGTCATTGCGTTAACACATTGGAGACCACACAAATGTTACTACAAACATTATGGGCAATATACAGTGCTATGGTTGTCATTGCGTTAACACATTGGAGACCACACAAATGTTACTGCAAACATTATGGGCAATATACAGTGCTATGGTTGTCATTGCGTTAACAGATTGGAGACCACACAAATGTTACTACAAACATTATGGGCAATATACAGTGCTATGGTTGTCATTGCGTTAACACATTGGAGACCACACAAATGTTACTACAAACATTATGGGCAATATACAGTGCTATGGTTGTCATTGCGTTAACACATTGGAGACCACACAAATGTTACTACAAACATTATGGGCAATATACAGTGCTATGGTTGTCATTGCGTTAACACATTGGAGACCACACAAATGTTACTACAAACATTATGGGCAATATACAGTGCTATGGTTGCCATTGCGTTAACAGATTGGAGACCACACAAATGTTACTACAAACATTATGGGCAATATACAGTGCTATGGTTGTCATTGCTTTAACAGATTGGAGACCACACAAATGTTACTACAACATTATGGGCAATATACAGGGATATGGTTGTCATTGCTTTAACACATTGGAGACCACACAAATGTTACTACAAACATTATGGGCAATACACAGTGCTATGGTTGTCATTGCGTTAACACATTGGAGACCACACAAATGTTACTGCAAACATTATGGGCAATACACGGTGCTATGGTTGTCATTGGGTTAACAGATTGGAGACCACACAAATGTTACTACAAACATTATGGGCAATATACAGTGCTATGGTTGTCATTGCGTTAACACATTGGAGACCACACAAATGTTACTGCAAACATTATGGGCAATATACAGTGCTATGGTTGTCATTGCGTTAACAGATTGGAGACCATACAAACGTTACTGCAAACATCATGGGCAATATACAGTGCTATGGTTGTCATTGCTTTAACACATTGGAGACCACACAAATGTTACTGCAAACATTATGGGCAATATACAGTGCTATGGTTGTCATTGCGTTAACAGATTGGAGACAACACAAATGTTACTGCAAACATTATGGGCAATATACAGTGCTATGGTTGTCATAGCGTTAACAGATTGGAGACTACACAAATGTTACTACAAACATTATGGGCAATATACAGTGCTATGGTTGTCATTGCGTTAACGCATTGGAGACCACACAAATGTTACTGTAAACATTATGGGCAATATACAGTGCTATGGTTGTCATTGCGTTAACAGATTGGAGACCACACAAATGTTACTGCAAACATTATGGGCAATATACAGTGCTATGGTTGTCATTGCGTTAACAGATTGGAGACCACACAAACGTTACTGCAAACATTATGGACAATATACAGTGCTATGGTTGTCATTGCTTTAACACATTGGAGACCACACAAATGTTACTGCAAACATTATGGGCAATATACAGTGCTATGGTTGTCATTGCGTTAACAGATTGGAGACCACACAAATGTTACTGCAAACATTATGGGCAATATACAGTGCTATGGTTGCCATTGCATTAACAGATTGGAGACCATACAAACGTTACTACAAACATTATGGGCAATATACAGTGCTATGGTTGTCATTGCTTTAACACATTGGAGACCACACAAATGTTACTGCAAACATTATGGGCAATATACAGTGCTATGGGTTGTCATTGCTTTAACACATTGGAGACCACACAAATGTTACTACAAACATTATGGGCAATATACAGTGCTATGGTTGTCATTGCGTTAACAGATTGGAGACCACACAAATGTTACTACAAACATTATGGGCAATATACAGTGCTATGGTTGTCATTGCGTTAACACATTGGAGACCACACAAATGTTACTACAAACATTATGGGCAATATACAGTGCTATGGTTGTCATTGCGTTAACACATTGGAGACCACACAAATGTTACTACAAACATTATGGGCAATACACAGTGCTATGGTTGTCATTGCGTTAACAGATTGGAGACCACACAAATGTTACTGCAAACATTATGGGCAATATACAGTGCTATGGTTGTCATTGCTTTAACACATTGGAGACCACACAAATGTTACTACAAACATTATGGGCAATATACAGTGCTATGGTTGTCATTGCTTTAACACATTGGAGACCACACAAATGTTACTACAAACATTATGGGCAATATACAGTGCTATGGTTGTCATTGCGTTAACACATTGGAGACCACACAAATGTTACTACAAACATTATGGGCAATATACAGTGCTATGGTTGTCATTGCGTTAACAGATTGGAGACCACACAAATGTTACTGCAAACATTATGGGCAATATACAGTGCTATGGTTGTCATTGCTTTAACACATTGGAGACCACACAAATGTTACTGCAAACATT
Source organism: Saccoglossus kowalevskii (assembly GCF_000003605.2). Classification (NCBI taxonomy): domain Eukaryota; kingdom Metazoa; phylum Hemichordata; class Enteropneusta; family Harrimaniidae; genus Saccoglossus; species Saccoglossus kowalevskii. The sequence continues at coordinate 8,366 of NW_003148117.1, forward strand.
ATGGGCAATACACAGTGCTATGGTTGTCATTGGGTTAACAGATTGGAGACCACACAAATGTTACTGCAAACATTATGGGCAATATACAGTGCTATGGTTGTCATTGCGTTAACACATTGGAGACCACACAAATGTTACTGCAAACATTATGGGCAATATACAGTGCTATGGTTGTCATTGCGTTAACACATTGGAGACCACACAAACGTTACTGCAAACATTATGGGCAATACACAGTGCTATGGTTGTCATTGCGTTAACAGATTGGAGACCACACAAATGTTACTGCAAACATTATGGGCAATATACAGTGCTATGGTTGTCATTGGGTTAACAGATTGGAGACCACACAAATGTTACTACAAACATTATGGGCAATATACAGTGATATGGTTGTCATTGGGTTAACAGATTGGAGACCACACAAATGTTACTGCAAACATTATGGGCAATATACAGTGCTATGGTTGTCATTGCGTTAACACATTGGAGACCACACAAATGTTACTGCAAACATTATGGGCAATATACAGTGCTATGGTTGTCATTGCGTTAACAGATTGGAGACCATACAAACGTTACTGCAAACATCATGGGCAATATACAGTGCTATGGTTGTCATTGCTTTAACACATTGGAGACCACACAAATGTTACTGCAAACATTATGGGCAATATACAGTGCTATGGTTGTCATTGCGTTAACAGATTGGAGACAACACAAATGTTACTGCAAACATTATGGGCAATATACAGTGCTATGGTTGCCATTGCGTTAACAGATTGGAGACCATACAAACGTTACTGCAAACATTATGGGCAATATACAGTGCTATGGTTGTCATTGCGTTAACAGATTGAAGACCACACAAATGTTACTACAAACATTATGGGCAATATACAGTGCTATGGTTGTCATTGTGTTAACAGATTGGAGACCACACAAATGTTACTGCAAACATTATGGGCAATATACAGTGCTATGGTTGTCATTTCGTTAACAGATTGGAGACCACACGAATGTTACTGCAAACATTATGGGCAATATACAGTGCTATGGTTGTCATTGCGTTAACAGATTGGAGACCATACAAACGTTACTGCAAACATTATGGGCAATATACAGTGCTATGGTTGCCATTGCGTTAACAGATTGGAGACCATACAAACGTTACTGCAAACATTATGGGCAATATACAGTGCTATGGTTGTCATTGCTTTAACACATTGGAGACCACACAAATGTTACTACAAACATTATGGGCAATACACAGTGCTATGGTTGTCATTGCGTTAACAGATTGGAGACCACACAAATGTTACTGCAAACATTATGGGCAATATACAGTGCTATGGTTGTCATTGCTTTAACACATTGGAGACCACACAAATGTTACTGCAAACATTATGGGCAATACACAGTGCTATGGTTGTCATTGCTTTAACACATTGGAGACCACACAAATGTTACTACAAACATTATGGGCAATATACAGTGCTATGGTTGTCATTGCTTTAACACATTGGAGACCACACAAATGTTACTACAAACATTATGGGCAATATACAGTGCTATGGTTGTCATTGCGTTAACAGATTGGAGACCACACAAATGTTACTGCAAACATTATGGGCAATATACAGTGCTATGGTTGTCATTGCTTTAACACATTGGAGACCACACACATGTTACTACAAACATTATGGGCAATATACAGTGCTATGGTTGTCATTGCTTTAACACATTGGAAACCACACAAATGTTACTACAAACATTATGGGCAATATACAGTGATATGGTTGTCATTGCTTTAACACATTGGAGACCACACAAATGTTACTACAAACATTATGGGCAATATACAGTGCTATGATTGTCATTGCTTTAACAGATTGGAGACCACACAAATGTTACTGCAAACATTATGGGCAATATACAGTGCTATGGTTGTCATTGCGTTAACAGATTGGAGACCACACAAATGTTACTACAAACATTATGGGCAATATACTGTGCTATGGTTGTCAATTCTTTAACACATTGGAGACCACACAAATGTTACTGCAAACATTATGGGCAACATACAGTGGTATGGTTGTCATTGCTTTAACAAATTGGAGACCACACAAATGTTACTGCAAACATTATGGGCAATATACAGTGCTATGGTTGTCATTGCTTTAACACATTGGAGACCACACACATGTTACTACAAACATTATGGGCAATATACAGTGCTATGGTTGTCATTGCTTTAACACATTGGAAACCACACAAATGTTACTACAAACATTATGGGCAATATACAGTGATATGGTTGTCATTGCTTTAACACATTGGAGACCACACAAATGTTACTACAAACATTATGGGCAATATACAGTGCTATGGTTGCCATTGCGTTAACAGATTGGAGACCACACAAATGTTACTGCAAACATTATGGGCAATATACAGTGCTATGGTTGTCATTGCGTTAACAGATTGGAGACCACACAAATGTTACTACAAACATTATGGGCAATATACAGTGCTATGGTTGTCATTGCTTTAACACATTGGAGACCACACAAATGTTACAACAAACATTATGGGCAATATACAGTGATATGGTTGTCATTGCTTTAACACATTGGAGACCACACAAATGTTACTGCAAACATTATGGGCAATATACAGTGCTATGGTTGTCATTGCGTTAACAGATTGAAGACCACACAAATGTTACTACAAACATTATGGGCAATATACAGTGCTATGGTTGTCATTGTGTTAACAGATTGGAGACCACACAAATGTTACTGCAAACATTATGGGCAATATACAGTGCTATGGTTGTCATTTCGTTAACAGATTGGAGACCACACAAATGTTACTACAAACATTATGGGCAATATACAGTGCTATGGTTGTCATTGCGTTAACAGATTGGAGACCACACAAATGTTACTACAAACATTATGGGCAATATACAGTGCTATGATTGTCATTGCTTTAACACATTGGAGACCACACAAATGTTACTGCAAACATTATGGGCAATATACAGTGCTATGGTTGTCATTGCGTTAACAGATTGGAGACCACACAAATGTTACTACAAACATTATGGGCAATATACAGTGCTATGGTTGTCATTGCTTTAACACATTGGAGACCACACAAATGTTACTGCAAACATTATGGGCAACATACAGTGGTATGGTTGTCATTGCTTTAACAAATTGGAGACCACACAAATGTTACTGCAAACATTATGGGCAATATACAGTGCTATGGTTGTCATTGCTTTAACACATTGGAGACCACACACATGTTACTACAAACATTATGGGCAATATACAGTGCTATGGTTGTCATTGCTTTAACACATTGGAAACCACACAAATGTTACTACAAACATTATGGGCAATATACAGTGATATGGTTGTCATTGCTTTAACACATTGGAGACCACACAAATGTTACTACAAACATTATGGGCAATATACAGTGCTATGGTTGCCATTGCGTTAACAGATTGGAGACCACACAAATGTTACTGCAAACATTATGGGCAATATACAGTGCTATGGTTGTCATTGCGTTAACAGATTGGAGACCACACAAATGTTACTACAAACATTATGGGCAATATACAGTGCTATGGTTGTCATTGCTTTAACACATTGGAGACCACACAAATGTTACAACAAACATTATGGGCAATATACAGTGATATGGTTGTCATTGCTTTAACACATTGGAGACCACACAAATGTTACTACAAACATTATGGACAATATACAGTGCTATGGTTGTCATTGCGTTAACACATTGGAGACCACACAAATGTTACTACAAACATTATGGGCAATATACAGTGATATGGTTGTCATTGCGTTAACACATTGGAGACCACACAAATGTTACTACAAACATTATGGGCAATATACAGTGCTATGGTTGTCATTGCGTTAACAGATTAGAGACTACACAAATGTTACTGCAAACATTATGGGCAATATACAGTGCTATGGTTGCCATTGCGTTAACAGATTGGAGACCACACAAATGTTACTGCAAACATTATGGGCAATATACAGTGCTATGGTTGTCATTGCGTTAACAGATTGGAGACCACACGAATGTTACTAGCAAACATTATGGGCAATATACAGTGCTATGGTTGTCATTGCTTTAACACATTGGAGACCACACAAATGTTACTGCAAACATTATGGGCAATATACAGTGCTATGGTTGTCATTGCTTTAACACATTGGAGACCACACAAATGTTACTACAAACATTATGGGCAATATACAGTGCTATGGTTGTCATTGCTTTAACACATTTGAGACCACACAAATGTTACTGCAAACATTATGGGCAATATACAGTGCTATGGTTGTCATTGCTTTAACACATTGGAGACCACACAAATGTTACTGCAAACATTATGGGCAATATACAGTGCTATGGTTGTCATTGCTTTAACACATTGGAGACCACACACATGTTACTACAAACATTATGGGCAATATACAGTGCTATGGTTGTCATTGCTTTAACACATTGGAGACCACACAAATGTTACTACAACATTATGGGCAATATACAGTGATATGGTTGTCATTGCTTTAACACATTGGAGACCACACAAATGTTACTACAAACATTATGGGCAATACACAGTGCTATGGTTGTCATTGCGTTAACACATTGGAGACCACACAAATGTTACTGCAAACATTATGGGCAATACACGGTGCTATGGTTGTCATTGGGTTAACAGATTGGAGACCACACAAATGTTACTACAAACATTATGGGCAATATACAGTGCTATGGTTGTCATTGCGTTAACACATTGGAGACCACACAAATGTTACTGCAAACATTATGGGCAATATACAGTGCTATGGTTGTCATTGCGTTAACAGATTGGAGACCATACAAACGTTACTGCAAACATCATGGGCAATATACAGTGCTATGGTTGTCATTGCTTTAACACATTGGAGACCACACAAATGTTACTGCAAACATTATGGGCAATATACAGTGCTATGGTTGTCATTGCGTTAACACATTGGAGACCACACAAACGTTACTGCAAACATTATGGGCAATACACAGTGCTATGGTTGTCATTGCGTTAACAGATTGGAGACCACACAAATGTTACTGCAAACATTATGGGCAATATACAGTGCTATGGTTGTCATTGGGTTAACAGATTGGAGACCACACAAATGTTACTGCAAACATTATGGGCAATATACAGTGCTATGGTTGTCATTGCGTTAACACATTGGAGACCACACAAATGTTACTGCAAACATTATGGGCAATATACAGTGCTATGGTTGTCATTGCGTTAACAGATTGGAGACCATACAAACGTTACTGCAAACATCATGGGCAATATACAGTGCTATGGTTGTCATTGCTTTAACACATTGGAGACCACACAAATGTTACTGCAAACATTATGGGCAATATACAGTGCTATGGTTGCCATTGCGTTAACAGATTGGAGACCATACAAACGTTACTACAAACATTATGGGCAATATACAGTGCTATGGTTGTCATTGCTTTAACACATTGGAGACCACACAAATGTTACTGCAAACATTATGGGCAATATACAGTGCTATGGTTGTCATTGCTTTAACACATTGGAGACCACACAAATGTTACAACAAACATTATGGGCAATATACAGTGCTATGGTTGTCATTGCTTTAACACATTTGAGACCACACAAATGTTACTGCAAACATTATGGGCAATATACAGTGCTATGGTTGTCATTGCTTTAACACATTGGAGACCACACAAATGTTACTGCAAACATTATGGGCAATATACAGTGCTATGGTTGTCATTGCTTTAACACATTGGAGACCACACACATGTTACTACAAACATTATGGGCAATATACAGTGCTATGGTTGTCATTGCTTTAACACATTGGAGACCACACAAATGTTACTACAACATTATGGGCAATATACAGGGATATGGTTGTCATTGCTTTAACACATTGGAGACCACACAAATGTTACTACAAACATTATGGGCAATACACAGTGCTATGGTTGTCATTGCGTTAACACATTGGAGACCACACAAATGTTACTGCAAACATTATGGGCAATACACGGTGCTATGGTTGTCATTGGGTTAACAGATTGGAGACCACACAAATGTTACTACAAACATTATGGGCAATATACAGTGCTATGGTTGTCATTGCGTTAACACATTGGAGACCACACAAATGTTACTGCAAACATTATGGGCAATATACAGTGCTATGGTTGTCATTGCGTTAACAGATTGGAGACCATACAAACGTTACTGCAAACATCATGGGCAATATACAGTGCTATGGTTGTCATTGCTTTAACACATTGGAGACCACACAAATGTTACTGCAAACATTATGGGCAATATACAGTGCTATGGTTGTCATTGCGTTAACACATTGGAGACCACACAAACGTTACTGCAAACATTATGGGCAATACACAGTGCTATGGTTGTCATTGCGTTAACAGATTGGAGACCACACAAATGTTACTGCAAACATTATGGGCAATATACAGTGCTATGGTTGTCATTGGGTTAACAGATTGGAGACCACACAAATGTTACTGCAAACATTATGGGCAATATACAGTGCTATGGTTGTCATTGCGTTAACACATTGGAGACCACACAAATGTTACTGCAAACATTATGGGCAATATACAGTGCTATGGTTGTCATTGCGTTAACAAATTGGAGACCATACAAATGTTACTGCAAACATTATGGGCAATATACAGTGCTATGGTTGTCATTGCTTTAACACATTGGAGACCACACAAATGTTACTGCAAACATTATGGGCAATATACAGTGCTATGGTTGTCATTGCGTTAACACATTGGAAACCACACAAATGTTACTACAAACATTATGGGCAATATACAGTGATATGGTTGTCATTGCTTTAACACATTGGAGACCACACAAATGTTACTACAAACATTATGGGCAATATACAGTGCTATGATTGTCATTGCTTTAACAGATTGGAGACCACACAAATGTTACTGCAAACATTATGGGCAATATACAGTGCTATGGTTGTCATTGCGTTAACAGATTGGAGACCACACAAATGTTACTACAAACATTATGGGCAATATACAGTGCTATGGTTGTCATTGCGTTAACAGATTGGAGACCACACAAATGTTACTACAAACATTATGGGCAATATACAGCGCTATGGTTGTCATTGCTTTAACACATTGGAGACCACACAAATGTTACAACAAACATTATGGGCAATATACAGTGATATGGTTGTCATTGCTTTAACACATTGGAGACCACACAAATGTTACTACAAACATTATGGACAATATACAGTGCTATGGTTGCCATTGCGTTAACACATTGGAGACCACACAAATGTTACTACAAACATTATGGGCAATATACAGTGCTATGGTTGTCATTGCGTTAACACATTGGAGACCACACAAATGTTACTACAAACATTATGGGCAATATACAGTGCTATGGTTGCCATTGCGTTAACAGATTGGAGACCACACAAATGTTACTGCAAACATTACGGGCAATATACAGTGCTATGGTTGTCATTGCGTTAACAGATTGGAGACCACACAAATGTTACTACAAACATTATGGGCAATATACAGTGCTATAGTTGTCATTGCGTTAACAGATTGGAGACCACACGAATGTTACTACAAACATTATGGGCAATACACAGTGCTATGGTTGTCATTGGGTTAACAGATTGGAGACCACACAAATGTTACTGCAAACATTATGGGCAATATACAGTGCTATGGTTGCCATTGCGTTAACAGATTGGAGACCATACAAACGTTACTGCAAACATTATGGGCAATATACAGTGCTATGGTTGTCATTGCGTTAACAGATTGAAGACCACACAAATGTTACTACAAACATTATGGGCAATATATAGTGCTATGGTTGTCATTGTGTTAACAGATTGGAGACCACACAAATGTTACTGCAAACATTATGGGCAATATACAGTGCTATGGTTGTCATTTCGTTAACAGATTGGAGACCACACAAATGTTACTACAAACATTATGGGCAATACACGGTGCTATGGTTGTCATTGCGTTAACACATTGGAGACCACACAAATGTTACTGCAAACATTATGGGCAATATACAGTGCTATGGTTGTCATTGCGTTAACAGATTGGAGACCATACAAACGTTACTGCAAACATCATGGGCAATATACAGTGCTATGGTTGTCATTGCTTTAACACATTGGAGACCACACAAATGTTACTGCAAACATTATGGGCAATATACAGTGCTATGGTTGTCATTGCGTTAACAGATTGGAGACCACACGAATGTTACTACAAACATTATGGGCAATATACAGTGCTATGGTTGTCATTGCGTTAACAGATTGGAGACCACACGAATGTTACTACAAACATTATGGGCAATATACAGTGCTATGGTTGTCATTGGGTTAACAGATTGGAGACCACACAAATGTTACTACAAACATTATGGGCAATATACAGTGCTATGGTTGTCATTGCGTTAACAGATTGGAGACTACACAAATGTTACTACAAACATTATGGGCAATATACAGTGCTATGGTTGTCATTGCGTTAACAGATTGGAGACCACACGAATGTTACTACAAACATTATGGGCAATATACAGTGCTATGGTTGTCATTGCGTTAACAGATTGGAGACCACACGAATGTTACTACAAACATTATGGGCAATATACAGTGCTATGGTTGTCATTGGGTTAACAGATTGGAGACCACACAAATGTTACTACAAACATTATGGGCAATATACAGTGCTATGGTTGTCATTGCGTTAACAGATTGGAGACTACACAAATGTTACTGCAAACATTATGGGCAGCATACAGTGCTATGGTTGTCATTGCGTTAACATATTGGAGACTACACAAATGTTACTGCAAACATTATGGGCAATATACAGTGCTATGGTTGTCATTGCTTTAACACATTGGAGACCACACAACTGTCACTACAAACATTATGGGCAATATACAGTGCTATAGTTGTCATTGCGTTAACACATTGGAGACCACACGAATGTTACTGCAAACATTATGGGCAATACACAGTGCTATGGTTGTCATTGGGTTAACAGATTGGAGACCACACAAATGTTACTGCAAACATTATGGGCGATATACAGTGCTATGGTTGTCATTGCTTTAACACGTTGGAGACTACACAAATGTTACTACAAACATTATGGGCAATATACAGTGCTATGGTTGTCATTGCGTTAACAGATTGGAGACCACACAAATGTTACTGCAAACATTATGGGCAATATACAGTGCTATGGTTGTCATTGGGTTAACAGATTGGAGACCACACAAATGTTACTGCAAACATTATGGGCAATATACAGTGCTATGGTTGTCATTGCTTTAACACGTTGGAGACCACACAAATGTTACTGCAAACATTATGGGCAATATACAGTGCTATGGTTGTCATTGCTTTAACACATTGGAGACCACACAAATGTTACTGCAAACATTATGGGCAATACTAGTATACAGTGCTATGGTTGTCATTGCGTTAACAGATTGGAGACCACACAAATGTTACTACAAACATTATGGGCAATACACAGTGCTATGGTTGTCATTGGGTTAACAGATTGGAGACCACACAAATGTTACTGCAAACATTATGGGCAATATACAGTGCTATAGTTGTCATTGCTTTAACACATTGGAGACCACACACATGTTACTGCAAACATTATGGGCAATATACAGTGCTATGGTTGTCATTGCGTTAACAGATTGGAGACCACACAAATGTTACTACAAACATTATGGGCAATATACAGTGCAATGGTTGTCATTGCTTTAACACATTGGAGACCACACAAATGTTACTGCAAACATTATGGGCAATATACAGTGCTATGGTTGTCATTGCTTTAACACATTGGAGACCACACAAATGTTACTGCAAACATTATGGGCAATACACAGTGCTATGGTTGTCATTGCTTTAACACATTGGAGACCACACAAATGTTACTACAAACATTATGGGCAATATACAGTGATATGGTTGTCATTGCTTTAACACATTGGAGACCACACAAATGTTACTACAAACATTATGGGCAATATACAGTGCTATGGTTGCCATTGCGTTAACAGATTGGAGACCACACAAATGTTACTACAAACATTATGGGCAATATACAGTGCTATGGTTGTCATTGCGTTAACAGATTGGAGACCACACAAATGTTACTGCAAACATTATGGGCAATATACAGTGCTATGGTTGTCATTGCTTTAACACGTTGGAGACCACACAAATGTTACTGCAAACATTATGGGCAATATACAGTGCTATGGTTGTCATTGCTTTAACACATTGGAGACCACACAAATGTTACTGCAAACATTATGGGCAATACTAGTATACAGTGCTATGGTTGTCATTGCGTTAACAGATTGGAGACCACACAAATGTTACTACAAACATTATGGGCAATACACAGTGCTATGGTTGTCATTGGGTTAACAGATTGGAGACCACACAAATGTTACTGCAAACATTATGGGCAATATACAGTGCTATAGTTGTCATTGCTTTAACACATTGGAGACCACACACATGTTACTGCAAACATTATGGGCAATATACAGTGCTATGGTTGTCATTGCGTTAACAGATTGGAGACCACACAAATGTTACTACAAACATTATGGGCAATATACAGTGCAATGGTTGTCATTGCTTTAACACATTGGAGACCACACAAATGTTACTGCAAACATTATGGGCAATATACAGTGCTATGGTTGTCATTGCTTTAACACATTGGAGACCACACAAATGTTACTGCAAACATTATGGGCAATACACAGTGCTATGGTTGTCATTGCGTTAACAGATTGGAGACCACACAAATGTTACTGCAAGCATTATGGGCAATATACTGTGCTATGGTTGTCATTGCTTTAACACATTGGAGACCACACACATGTTACTACAAACATTATGGGCAATATACAGTGCTATGGTTGTCATTGCTTTAACAGATTGGAGACCACACAAATGTTACTGCAAACATTATGGGCAATATACAGTGCTATGGTTGTCATTGCTTTAACACATTGGAGACCACACACATGTTACTACAAACATTATGGGCAATATACAGTGCTATGGTTGTCATTGCTTTAACACATTGGAGACCACACAAATGTTACTACAAACATTATGGGCAATATACAGTGATATGGTTGTCATTGCTTTAACACATTGGAGACCACACAAATGTTACTACAAACATTATGGGCAATATACAGTGCTATGGTTGTCATTGCTTTAACACATTGGAGACCACACAAATGTTACTACAAACATTATGGGCAATATACAGTGATATGGTTGTCATTGCTTTAACACATTGGAGACCACACAAATGTTACTACAAACATTATGGGCAATATACAGTGCTATGGTTGTCATTGCTTTAACACATTGGAGACCACACAAATGTTACTGCAAACATTATGGGCAATATACAGTGCTATGGTTGTCATTGCTTTAACAGATTGGAGACCACACAAATGTTACTGCAAACATTATGGGCAATATACAGTGCTATGGTTGTCATTGCTTTAACACATTGGAGACCACACAAATGTTACTACAAACATTATGGGCAATATACAGTGATATGGTTGTCATTGCTTTAACACATTGGAGACCACACAAATGTTACTACAAACATTATGGGCAATATACAGTGCTATGGTTGCCATTGCGTTAACAGATTGGAGACCACACAAATGTTACTACAAACATTATGGGCAATATACAGTGCTATGGTTGCCATTGCGTTAACATATTGGAGACCACACAAATGTTACTACAAACATTATGGGCAATACTAGTATACAGTGCTATGGTTGTCATTGCGTTAACAGATTGGAGACCACACAAATGTTACTACAAACATTATGGGCAATATACAGTGCTATGGTTGTCATTGCGTTAACACATTGGAGACCACACAAATGTTACTACAAACATTATGGGCAATATACAGTGCTATGGTTGTCATTGCTTTAACACATTGGAGACCACACAAATGTTACTACAAACATTATGGGCAATATACAGTGATATGGTTGTCATTGCTTTAACACATTGGAGACCACACAAATGTTACTACAAACATTATGGGCAATATACAGTGCTATGGTTGCCATTGCGTTAACACATTGGAGACCACACAAATGTTACTACAAACATTATGGGCAATATACAGTGATATGGTTGTCATTGCTTTAACACATTGGAGACCACACAAATGTTACTACAAACATTATGGGCAATATACAGTGCTATGATTGTCATTGCGTTAACAGATTGGAGACCACACAAATGTTACTACAAACATTATGGGCAATATACAGTGCTATGGTTGTCATTGCGTTAACACATTGGAGACCACACAAATGTTACTACAAACATTATGGGCAATATACAGTGCTATGGTTGTCATTGCGTTAACAGATTGGAGACCACACAAATGTTACTACAAACATTATGGGCAATATACAGTGCTATGGTTGTCATTGCGTTAACACATTGGAGACCACACAAATGTTACTACAAACATTATGGGCAATATACAGTGCTATGGTTGTCATTGCGTTAACACATTGGAGACCACACGAATGTTACTGCAAACATTATGGGCAATATACAGTGCTATGGTTGTCATTGCGTTAACAGATTGGAGACCACACAAATGTTACTACAAACATTATGGGCAATATACAGTGCTATGGTTGTCATTGCGTTAACACATTGGAGACCACACAAATGTTACTACAAACATTATGGGCAATACACAGTGCTATGGTTGTCATTGGGTTAACAGATTGGAGACTACACAAATGTTACTGCAAACATTATGGGCAATACTAGTATACAGTGCTATGGTTGTCATTGCGTTAACACATTGGAGACCATACAAACGTTACTGCAAACATTATGGGCAATATACAGTGCTATGGTTGTCATTGCTTTAACACATTGGAGACCACACAAATGTTACTGCAAACATTATGGGCAATATACAGTGCTATGGTTGTCATTGCGTTAACAGATTGGAGACTACACAAATGTTACTGCAAACATTATGGGCAATATACAGTGCTATGGTTGTCATTGCGTTAACACATTGGAGACCACACAAATGTTACTACAAACATTATGGGCAATATACAGTGCTATGGTTGTCATTGCGTTAACACATTGGAGACCACGCAAATGTTACTACAAACATTATGGGCAATATACAGTGCTATGGTTGCCATTGCGTTAACAGATTGGAGACCACACAAATGTTACTGCAAACATTATGGGCAATATACAGTGCTATGGTTGTCATTGCGTTAACACATTGGAGACCACACAAATGTTACTACAAACATTATGGGCAATATACAGTGCTATGGTTGTCATTGGGTTAACACATTGGAGACCACACAAATGTTACTACAAACATTATGGGCAATATACAGTGCTATGGTTGTCATTTCGTTAACAGATTGGAGACCACACAAATGTTACTGCAAACATTATGGGCAATATACAGTGCTATGGTTGTCATTGCTTTAACACATTGGAGACCACACAAATGTTACTGCAAACATTATGGGCAATATACAGTGCTATGGTTGTCATTGCGTTACCAGATTGGAGACCACACAAATGTTACTACAAACATTATGGGCAATATACAGTGCTATAGTTGTCATTGCGTTAACAGATTGGAGACCACACGAATGTTACTACAAACATTATGGGCAATACACAGTGCTATGGTTGTCATTGCGTTAACAGATTGGAGACCACACAAATGTTACTGCAAACATTATGGGCAATATACAGTGCTATGGTTGCCATTGCGTTAACAGATTGGAGACCACACGAATGTTACTACAAACATTATGGGCAATATACAGTGCTATGGTTGCCATTGCGTTAACAGATTGGAGACCATACAAACGTTACTGCAAACATTATGGGCAATATACAGTGCTATGGTTGTCATTGCGTTAACAGATTGAAGACCACACAAATGTTACTACAAACATTATGGGCAATATACAGTGCTATGGTTGTCATTGTGTTAACAGATTGGAGACCACACAAATGTTACTGCAAACATTATGGGCAATATACAGTGCTATGGTTGTCATTTCGTTAACAGATTGGAGACCACACAAATGTTACTACAAACATTATGGGCAATACACAGTGCTATGGTTGTCATTGCTTTAACAGATTGGAGACCACACAAATGTTACTGCAAACATTATGGGCAATATACAGTGCTATGGTTGTCATTGGGTTAACAGATTGGAGACCACACAAATGTTACTGCAAACATTATGGGCAATATACAGTGCTATGGTTGTCATTGCGTTAACACATTGGAGACCACACAAATGTTACTGCAAACATTATGGGCAATATACAGTGCTATGGTTGTCATTGCGTTAACAGATTGGAGACCATACAAACGTTACTGCAAACATCATGGGCAATATACAGTGCTATGGTTGTCATTGCGTTAACAGATTGGAGACCACACAAATGTTACTGCAAACATTATGGGCAATATACAGTGCTATGGTTGTCATTGCTTTAACACATTGGAGACCACACAAATGTTACTGCAAACATTATGGGCAATACACAGTGCTATGGTTGTCATTGGGTTAACAGATTGGAGACCACACAAAATGTTACTGCAAACATTATGGGCAATATACAGTGCTATGGTTGTCATTGCGTTAACACAATTGGAGACCACACAAATGTTTACTGCAAACATTATGGGCATATACAGTGCTATGGTTGTCATTGCGTTAACACATTGGAGACCAACACAAATGTTACTGCAAACATTATGGGCAATATACAGTGCTATGGTTGTCATTGCGTTAACAGATTGGAGACCATACAAACGTTACTGCAAACATCATGGGCAATATACAGTGCTATGGTTGTCATTGCTTTAACACATTGGAGACCACACAAATGTTACTGCAAACATTATGGGCAACATACAGTGCTATGGTTGTCATTGCGTTAACAGATTGGAGACAACACAAATGTTACTGCAAACATTATGGGCAATATACAGTGCTATGGTTGTCATTGCTTTAACACATTGGAGACCACACAAATGTTACTACAAACATTATGGGCAATATACAGTGCTATGGTTGTCATTGCGTTAACAGATTGGAGACCACACAAATGTTACTGCAAACAATATGGGCAATATACAGTGCTATGGTTGTCATTGCGTTAACAGATTGGAGACTACACAAATGTTACTACAAACATTATGGGCAATATACAGTGCTATGGTTGTCATTGCGTTAACACATTGGAGACCACACAAATGTTACTGCAAACATTATGGGCAATATACAGTGCTATGGTTGTCATTGCGTTAACAGATTGGAGACCACACAAATGTTACTGCAAACATTATGGGCAATATACAGTGCTATGGTTGTCATTGCGTTAACAGATTGGAGACCACACAAACGTTACTGCAAACATTACGGGCAATATACAGTGCTATGGTTGTCATTGCTTTAACACATTGGAGACCACACAAATGTTACTGCAAACATTATGGGCAATATACAGTGCTATGGTTGTCATTGCGTTAACAGATTGGAGACCACACAAATGTTACTGCAAACATTATGGGCAATATACAGTGCTATGGTTGCCATTGCGTTAACAGATTGGAGACCATACAAACGTTACTACAAACATTATGGGCAATATACAGTGCTATGGTTGTCATTGCTTTAACACATTGGAGACCACACAAATGTTACTGCAAACATTATGGGCAATATACAGTGCTATGGTTGTCATTGCTTTAACACATTGGAGACCACACATATGTTACTACAAACATTATGGGCAATATACAGTGCTATGGTTGTCATTGCTTTAACACATTGGAGACCACACAAATGTTACTGCAAACATTATGGGCAATATACAGTGCTATGGTTGTCATTGCTTTAACACATTGGAGACCACACAAATGTTACTGCAAACATTATGGGCAATATACAGTGCTATGGTTGTCATTGCTTTAACACATTGGAGACCACACACATGTTACTACAAACATTATGGGCAATATACAGTGCTATGGTTGTCATTGGGTTAACAGATTGGAGACCACACACATGTTACTGCAAACATTATGGGCAATATACAGTGATATGGTTATCATTGCGTTAACACATTGGAGACCACACAAATGTTACTACAAACATTATGGGCAATATACAGTGATATGGTTGTCATTGCTTTAACACATTGGAGACCACACAAATGTTACTACAAACATTATGGGCAATACACAGTGCTATGGTTGTCATTGGGTTAACAAATTGGAGACCACACAAATGTTACTGCAAACATTATGGGCAATATACAGTGCTATGGTTGTCATTGCGTTAACAGATTGGAGACCACACAAATGTTACTGCAAACATTATGGGCAATATACAGTGCTATGGTTGCCATTGCGTTAACAGATTGGAGACCATACAAACGTTACTGCAAACATTATGGGCAATATACAGTGCTATGATTGTCATTGCTTTAACACATTGGAGACCACACAAATGTTACTGCAAACATTATGGGCAATACACAGTGCTATGGTTGTCATTGCGTTAACAGATTGGAGACCACACAAATGTTACTACAAACATTATGGGCAATATACTGTGCTATGGTTGTCATTGCTTTAACACATTGGAGACCACACAAATGTTACTGCAAACATTATGGGCAACATACAGTGGTATGGTTGTCATTGCTTTAACAAATTGGAGACCACACAAATGTTACTGCAAACATTATGGGCAATATACAGTGCTATGGTTGTCATTGCTTTAACACATTGGAGACCACACACATGTTACTACAAACATTATGGGCAATATACAGTGCTATGGTTGTCATTGCTTTAACACATTGGAAACCACACAAATGTTACTACAAACATTATGGGCAATATACAGTGATATGGTTGTCATTGCTTTAACACATTGGAGACCACACAAATGTTACTACAAACATTATGGGCAATATACAGTGCTATGGTTGCCATTGCGTTAACAGATTGGAGACCACACAAATGTTACTGCAAACATTATGGGCAATATACAGTGCTATGGTTGTCATTGCGTTAACAGATTGGAGACCACACAAATGTTACTACAAACATTATGGGCAATATACAGTGCTATGGTTGTCATTGCTTTAACACATTGGAGACCACACAAATGTTACAACAAACATTATGGGCAATATACAGTGATATGGTTGTCATTGCTTTAACACATTGGAGACCACACAAATGTTACTACAAACATTATGGACAATATACAGTGCTATGGTTGTCATTGCGTTAACACATTGGAGACCACACAAATGTTACTACAAACATTATGGGCAATATACAGTGATATGGTTGTCATTGCGTTAACACATTGGAGACCACACAAATGTTACTACAAACATTATGGGCAATATACAGTGCTATGGTTGTCATTGCGTTAACAGATTAGAGACTACACAAATGTTACTGCAAACATTATGGGCAAATATACAGTGCTATGGTTGCCATTGCGTTAACAGATTGGAGACCACACAAATGTTACTGCAAACATTATGGGCAATATACAGTGCTATGGTTGTCATTGCGTTAACAGATTGGAGACCACACGAATGTTACTGCAAACATTATGGGCAATATACAGTGCTATGGTTGTCATTGCGTTAACACATTGGAGACCACACAAATGTTACTACAAACATTATGGGCAATATACAGTGCTATAGTTGTCATTGCGTTAACAGATTGGAGACCACACGAATGTTACTGCAAACATTATGGGCAATATACAGTGCTATGGTTGTCATTGGGTTAACAGATTGGAGACCACACAAATGTTACTGCAAACATTATGGGCAATATACAGTGCTATGGTTGCCATTGCGTTAACAGATTGGAGACCATACAAACGTTACTGCAAACATTATGGGCAATATACAGTGCTATGGTTGTCATTGCGTTAACAGATTGAAGACCACACAAATGTTACTACAAACATTATGGGCAATATACAGTGCTATGGTTGTCATTGTGTTAACAGATTGGAGACCACACAAATGTTACTGCAAACATTATGGGCAATATACAGTGCTATGGTTGTCATTTCGTTAACAGATTGGAGACCACACAAATGTTACTACAAACATTATGGGCAATATACAGTGCTATGGTTGTCATTGCGTTAACAGATTGGAGACCACACAAATGTTACTACAAACATTATGGGCAATACACGGTGCTATGGTTGTCATTGGGTTAACAGATTGGAGACCACACAAATGTTACTGCAAACATTATGGGCAATATACAGTGCTATGGTTGTCATTGCGTTAACACATTGGAGACCACACAAATGTTACTGCAAACATTATGGGCAATATACAGTGCTATGGTTGTCATTGCGTTAACAGATTGGAGACCATACAAACGTTACTGCAAACATCATGGGCAATATACAGTGCTATGGTTGTCATTGCTTTAACACATTGGAGACCACACAAATGTTACTGCAAACATTATGGGCAATATACAGTGCTATGGTTGTCATTGCGTTAACAGATTGGAGACAACACAAATGTTACTGCAAACATTATGGGCAATATACAGTGCTATGGTTGCCATTGCGTTAACAGATTGGAGACCATACAAACGTTACTGCAAACATTATGGGCAATACACAGTGCTATGGTTGTCATTGCGTTAACAGATTGGAGACCACACAAATGTTACTACAAACATTATGGGCAATATACTGTGCTATGGTTGTCATTGCTTTAACACATTGGAGACCACACAAATGTTACTGCAAACATTATGGGCAATATACAGTGCTATGGTTGTCATTTCGTTAACAGATTGGAGACCACACGAATGTTACTGCAAACATTATGGGCAATATACAGTGCTATGGTTGTCATTGCGTTAACAGATTGGAGACCATACAAACGTTACTGCAAACATTATGGGCAATATACAGTGCTATGGTTGCCATTGCGTTAACAGATTGGAGACCATACAAACGTTACTGCAAACATTATGGGCAATATACAGTGCTATGGTTGTCATTGCTTTAACACATTGGAGACCACACAAATGTTACTACAAACATTATGGGCAATATACAGTGCTATGGTTGTCATTGCGTTAACAGATTAGAGACTACACAAATGTTACTGCAAACATTATGGGCAATATACAGTGCTATGGTTGCCATTGCGTTAACAGATTGGAGACCACACAAATGTTACTGCAAACATTATGGGCAATATACAGTGCTATGGTTGTCATTGCGTTAACAGATTGGAGACCACACGAATGTTACTGCAAACATTATGGGCAATATACAGTGCTATGGTTGTCATTGCGTTAACACATTGGAGACCACACAAATGTTACTACAAACATTATGGGCAATATACAGTGCTATAGTTGTCATTGCGTTAACAGATTGGAGACCACACGAATGTTACTGCAAACATTATGGGCAATATACAGTGCTATGGTTGTCATTGGGTTAACAGATTGGAGACCACACAAATGTTACTGCAAACATTATGGGCAATATACAGTGCTATGGTTGCCATTGCGTTAACAGATTGGAGACCATACAAACGTTACTGCAAACGAGTTATGGGCAATATACAGTGCTATGGTTGTCATTGCGTTAACA
>NW_003148129.1:0-19231 GCF_000003605.2 Saccoglossus kowalevskii
TTCATCATGTTGTTAATCATATGCAAGCTGTATACGAAGAGTGAAATCAAGTAGTTACGTACATGTTGTTAATCATATGCTAGCTGTATACGAAGAGTGAAATCAGTAGTTACGTACATGTTGTTAATCGTATGCTAGCTGTATACGAAGAGTGAAATCAGTAGTTATGTACATGTTGTTAATCGTATGCTAGCTGTATACGAAGAGTGAAATCAGTAGTTACGCACATGTTGTTAATCATATGCTAGCTGTATACGAAGAGTGAAATCAGTAGTTACGTACATGTTGTTAATCGTATGCTAGCTGTATACGAAGAGTGAAATCAGAAGTTACGTATATGTTGTTAATCGTATGCTACCTGTATACGAAGAGTGAAATCAGTAGTTACGTACATGTTGTTAATCGTATGCTAGCTGTATACGAAGAGTGAAATCAGTAGTTACGTACATGTTGTTAATCGTATGCTAGCTGCATACGAAGTGTGAAATCAGTAGTTACGTACTTGTTGTTAATCATATGCTAGCTGCATACGAAGAGTGAAATCAGTAGTTACGTACATGTTGTTAATCGTATGCTAGCTGTATACGAAGAGTGAAATCAGTAGTTACGTACAAGTTGTTAATCATATGCTAGCTGTATACAAAGAGTGAAATCAGTAGTTACGTACACGTTGTTAATCGTATGCTAGCTGTATACGAAGAGTGAAATCAGTAGTTACGTACACGTTGTTAATCGTATGCTAGCTGTATACGAAGAGTGAAATCAGTAGTTACGTACATGTTGTTAATCATATGCTAGCTGTATACGAAGAGTGAAAATCAGTAGTTACGTACATGTTGTTAATCATATGCTAGCTGTATACGAAGAGTGAAATCAGTAGTTACGTACACGTTGTTAATCATATGCTAGCTGTATACGAAGAGTGAAATCAGTAGTTACGTACATGATGTTAATCGTATGCTAGCTGCATACGAAGAGTAAAATCAGTAGTTACGTACATGTTGTTAATCGTACGCTAGCTGTATACGAAGAGTGAAATCAGTAGTTACGTACATGTTGTTAATCGTATGCTAGCTGTATACGAAAGAGTGAAATCAGTAGTTACGTACACGTTGTTTAATCGTATGCTAGCTGTATACGAAGAGTGAAATCAGTAGTTACGTACACGTTGTTAATCGTATGCTAGCTGTATACGAAGAGTGAAATCAGTAGTTGCGTACATGTTGTTAATCGTACGCTAGCTGCATACGAAGAGTGAAATCAGTAGTTACGTACATGTAGTTAATCATATGCTAGCTGTATACGAAGAGTGAAATCAGTAGTTACGTACACGTTGTTAATCATATGCTAGCTGTATACGAAGAGTGAAATCAGTAGTTACGTACATGTTGTTAATCATACGCTAGCTGTATACGAAGAGTGAAATCAGTAGTTACGTGCACGTTGTTAATCATATGCTAGCTGTATACGAAGAGTGAAATCAGTAGTTACGTACACGTTGTTAATCATATGCTAGCTGTATACGAAGAGTGAAATCAGTAGTTACGAACATGTAGTTAATCATATGCTAGCTGTATACGAAGAGTGAAATCAGTAGTTACGTACACGTTGTTAATCATATGCTAGCTGTATACGAAGAGTGAAATCAGTAGTTACGTACACATTGTTAATCATATGC
This sequence comes from Saccoglossus kowalevskii, assembly GCF_000003605.2. NCBI lineage: Eukaryota > Metazoa > Hemichordata > Enteropneusta > Harrimaniidae > Saccoglossus > Saccoglossus kowalevskii. The sequence continues at coordinate 1,679 of NW_003148129.1, forward strand.
TAGCTGTATACGAAGAGTGAAATCAGTAGTTACGTACATGTTGTTAATCGTATGCTAGCTGTATATGAAGAGTGAAATCAGTAGTTACGTACATGTTGTTAATCGTATGCTAGCTGTATACGAAGAGTGAAATCAGTAGTTACGTACACGTTGTTAATCATACGCTAGCTGTATACGAAGAGTGAAATCAGTAGTTACGTACACGTTGTCAATCATATGCTAGCTGTATACGAAGAGTGAAATCAGTAGTTACGTACACGTTGTTAATCATATGCTAGCTGTATACGAAGAGTGAAATCAGTAGTTACGTACACGTTGTTAATCATATGCTAGCTGTATACGAAGAGTAAAATCAGTAGTTACGTACATGTTGTTAATCGTACGCTAGCTGTATACGAAGAGTGAAATCAGTAGTTACGTACATGTTGTTAATCCTATGCTAGCTGTATATGAAGAGTGAAATCAGTAGTTACGTACACGTTGTTAATCATATGCTAGCTGTATACGAAGAGTGAAATCAGTAGTTACGTACACGTTGTTAATCATATGCTAGCTGTATACGAAGAGTGAAATCAGTAGTTACGTACATGTTGTTAATCATATGCTAGCTGTATACGAAGAGTGAAATCAGTAGTTACGTACATGTTGTTAATCATATGCTAGCTGTATACGAAGAGTGAAATCAGTAGTTACGTACATGTTGTTAATCGTATGCTAGCTGTATACGAAGAGTGAAATCAGTAGTTACGTACAAGTTGTTAATCATATGCTAGCTGTATACGAAGAGTGAAATCAGTAGTTACGTACACGTTGTTAATCATATGCTAGCTGTATACGAAGAGTGAAATCAGTAGTTACGTACACATTGTTAATCATATGCTAGCTGTATACGAAGAGTGAAATCAGTAGTTACGTACATGTTGTTAATCGTATGCTAGCTGTATACGAAGAGTGAAATCAGTAGTTACGTACATGTTGTTAATCGTATGCTAGCTGTATACGAAGAGTGAAATCAGTAGTTACGTACACGTTGTTAATCATATGCTAGCTGTATACGAAGAGTGAAATCAGTAGTTACGTACACGTTGTTAATCATATGCTAGCTGTATACGAAAAGTGAAATCAGTAGTTACGTACACGTTGTTAATCATATGCTAGCTGTATACGAAGAGTGAAATCAGTAGTTACGTACACGTTGTTAATCGTACGCTAGCTGTATACGAAGAGTGAAATCAGTAGTTACGTACATGTTGTTAATCATATGCTAGCTGTATACGAAGAGTGAAATCAGTAGTTACGTACACGTTGTTAATCATATGCTAGCTGTATACGAAGAGTGAAATCAGTAGTTACGTACACGTTGTTAATCATATGCTAGCTGTATACGAAGAGTGAAATCAGTAGTTACGTACATGTTGTTAATCATATGCTAGCTGTATACGAAGAGTGAAATCAGTAGTTACGTACATGTTGTTAATCATATGCTAGCTGTATACGAAGAGTGAAATTAGTAGTTACGTACATGTTGTTAATCATATGCTAGCTGTATACGAAGAGTGAAATCAGTAGTTACGTACATGTTGTTAATCGTATGCTAGCTGTATACGAAGAGTGAAATCAGTAGTTACGTACACGTTGTTAATCATATGCTAGCTGTATACGAAGAGTTAAATCAGTAGTTACGTACACGTTGTTAATCGTATGCTAGCTGTATACGAAGAGTGAAATCAGTAGTTACGTACATGTTGTTAATCGTATGCTAGCTGTATACGAAGAGTAAAATCAGTAGTTACGTACATGTTGTTAATCGTACGCTAGCTGCATACGAAGAGTGAAATCAGTAGTTACGTACATGTAGTTAATCATATGCTAGCTGTATACGAAGAGTGAAATCAGTAGTTACGTACACGTTGTTAATCATATGCTAGCTGTATACGAAGAGTGAAATCAGTAGTTACGTACACGTTGTTAATCATATGCTAGCTGTATACGAAGAGTGAAATCAGTAGTTACGTACACGTTGTTAATCATATGCTAGCTGTATACGAAGAGTGAAATCAGTAGTTACGTACATGTTGTTAATCATATGCTAGCTGTATACGAAGAGTGAATTCAGTAGTTACGTACATGTTGTTAATCATATGCTAGCTGTATACGAAGAGTGAAATCAGTAGTTACGTACACGTTGTTAATCATATGCTAGCTGTATACGAAGAGTGAAATCAGTAGTTACGTACATGTTGTTAATCGTATGCTAGCTGTATACGAAGAGTGAAATCAGTAGTTACGTACATGTTGTTAATCGTATGCTAGCTGTATACGAAGAGTGAAATCAGTAGTTACGTACATGTTGTTAATCATATGCTAGCTGTATACGAAGAGTGAAATCAGTAGTTACGTACACGTTGTTAATCATATGCTAGCTGTATACGAAGAGTGAAATCAGTAGTTACGTACACGTTGTTAATCATATGCTAGCTGTATACGAAGAGTGAAATCAGTAGTTACGTACATGTTGTTAATCATATGCTAGCTGTATACGAAGAGTGAAATCAGTAGTTACGTACATGTTGTTAATCGTACGCTAGCTGCATACGAAGAGTGAAATCAGTAGTTACGTACATGTAGTTAATCATATGCTAGCTGTATACGAAGAGTGAAATCAGTAGTTACGTACACGTTGTTAATCATATGCTAGCTGTATACGAAGAGTGAAATCAGTAGTTACGTACACGTTGTTAATCATATGCTAGCTGTATACGAAGAGTGAAATCAGTAGTTACGTACATGTTGTTAATCATATGCTAGCTGTATACGAAGAGTGAAATCAGTAGTTACGTACATGTTGTTAATCGTATGCTAGCTGTATACGAAGAGTGAAATCAGTAGTTACGTACACGTTTTTAATCATATGCTAGCTGTATACGAAGAGTTAAATCAGTAGTTACGTACACGTTGTTAATCGTATGCTAGCTGTATACGAAGAGTGAAATCAGTAGTTACGTACATGTTGTTAATCGTATGCTAGCTGCATACGAAGAGTAAAATCAGTAGTTACGTACATGTTGTTAATCGTACGCTAGCTGCATACGAAGAGTGAAATCAGTAGTTACGTACATGTAGTTAATCATATGCTAGCTGTATACGAAGAGTGAAATCAGTAGTTACGTACACGTTGTTAATCATATGCTAGCTGTATACGAAGAGTGAAATCAGTAGTTACGTACATGTTGTTAATCATATGCTAGCTGTATACGAAGAGTGAAATCAGTAGTTACGTGCACGTTGTTAATCATATGCTAGCTGTATACGAAGAGTGAAATCAGTAGTTACGTACACGTTGTTAATCATATGCTAGCTGTATACGAAGAGTGAAATCAGTAGTTACGTACATGTTGTTAATCATATGCTAGCTGTATACGAAGAGTGAAATCAGTAGTTACGTACATGTTGTTAATCGTATGCTAGCTGTATACGAAGAGTGAAATCAGTAGTTACGTACACGTTGTTAATCATATGCTAGCTGTATACGAAGAGTGAAATCAGTAGTTACGTACTTGTTGTTAATCATATGCTAGCTGTATACGAAGAGTGAAATCAGTAGTTACATACACGTTGTTAATCATATGCTAGCTGTATACGAAGAGTAAATTAGTAGTTACGTACTTGTTGTTAATCATATGCTAGCTGCATACGAAGAGTGAAATCAGTAGTTACGTACACGTTGTTAATCATATGCTAGCTGTATACGAAGAGTGAAATCAGTAGTTACGTACATGTTGTTAATCGTATGCTAGCTGCATACGAAGAGTGAAATCAGTAGTTACGTACGTGTTGTTAATCGTATGCTAGCTGTATATGAAGAGTGAAATCAGTAGTTACGTACAAGTTGTTAATCATATGCTAGCTGTATACGAAGAGTGAAATCAGTAGTTACGTACACGTTGTTAATCGTATGCTAGCTGTATACGAAGAGTGAAATCAGTAGTTACGTAAACGTTGTTAATCGTATGCTAGCTGTATACGAAGAGTGAAATCAGTAGTTACGTACACGTTGTTAATCGTATGCTAGCTGTATACGAAGAGTGAAATCAGTAGTTACGTACATGTTGTTAATCATATGCTAGCTGTATACGAAGAGTGAAATCAGTAGTTACGTACATGTTGTTAATCATATGCTAGCTGTATACGAAGAGTGAAATCAGTAGTTACGTACATGTTGTTAATCATATGCTAGCTGTATACGAAGAGTGAAATCAGTAGTTACGTACACGTTGTTAATCGTATGCTAGCTGTATACGAAGAGTGAAATCAGTAGTTACGTACATGTTGTTAATCATATGCTAGCTGTATACGAAGAGTGAAATCAGTAGTTACGTACATGTTGTTAATCATATGCTAGCTGTATACGAAGAGTGAAATCAGTAGTTACGTACATGTTGTTAATCGTATGCTAGCTGTATACGAAGAGTGAAATCAGTAGTTACGTACATGTTGTTAATCGTATGCTAGCTGTATACGAAGAGTGAAATCAGTAGTTACGTACATGTTGTTAATCATATGCTAGCTGTATACGAAGAGTGAAATCAGTAGTTACGTACATGTTGTTAATCATATGCTAGCTGTATACGAAGAGTGAAATCAGTAGTTACGTACATGTTGTTAATCATATGCTAGCTGTATACGAAGAGTGAAATCAGTAGTTACGTACATGTTGTTAATCATATGCTAGCTGTATACGAAGAGTGAAATCAATAGTTACGTACATGTTGTTAATCGTATGCTAGCTGTATACGAAGAGTGAAATCAGTAGTTACGTACACGTTGTTAATCATATGCTAGCTGTATACGAAGAGTGAAATCAGTAGTTACGTACAAGTTGTTAATCATATGCTAGCTGTATACGAAGAGTGAAATCAGTAGTTACGTACATGTTGTTAATCGTATGCTAGCTGTATACGAAGAGTGAAATCAGTAGTTACGTACACGTTGTTAATCGTATGCTAGCTGTATACGAAGAGTGAAATCAGTAGTTACGTACACGTTGTTAATCGTATGCTAGCTGTATACGAAGAGTGAAATCAGTAGTTACGTACACGTTGTTAATCGTATGCTAGCTGTATACGAAGAGTGAAATCAGTAGTTACGTACACATTGTTAATCGTATGCTAGCTGTATACGAAGAGTGAAATCAGTAGTTACGTACATGTTGTTAATCGTATGCTAGCTGTATACGAAGAGTGAAATCAGTAGTTACGTACATGTTGTTAATCTTATGCTAGCTGTATACGAAGAGTGAAATCAGTAGTTACGTACACGTTGTTAATCATATGCTAGCTGTATACGAAGAGTGAAATCAGTAGTTACGTACACGTTGTTAATCATATGCTAGCTGTATACGAAGAGTGAAATCAGTAGTTACGTACATGTTGTTAATCGTACGCTAGCTGCATACGAAGAGTGAAATCAGTAGTTACGTACATGTAGTTAATCATATGCTAGCTGTATACGAAGAGTGAAATCAGTAGTTACGTACACGTTGTTAATCATATGCTAGCTGTATACGAAGAGTGAAATCAGTAGTTACGTACACGTTGTTAATCATATGCTAGCTGTATACGAAGAGTGAAATCAGTAGTTACGTACACGTTGTTAATCATATGCTAGCTGTATACGAAGAGTGAAATCAGTAGTTACGTACATGTTGTTAATCATATGCTAGCTGTATACGAAGAGTGAAATCAGTAGTTACGTACATGTTGTTAATCATATGCTAGCTGTATACGAAGAGTGAAATCAGTAGTTACGTACACGTTGTTAATCATATGCTAGCTGTATACGAAGAGTGAAATCAGTAGTTACGTACATGATGTTAATCGTATGCTAGCTGCATACGAAGAGTAAAAATCAGTAGTTACGTACATGTTGTTAATCGTACGCTAGCTGTATACGAAGAGTGAAATCAGTAGTTACGTACATGTTGTTAATCGTATGCTAGCTGTATACGAAGAGTGAAATCAGTAGTTACGTACACGTTGTTAATCGTATGCTAGCTGTATACGAAGAGTGAAATCAGTAGTTACGTACACGTTGTTAATCGTATGCTAGCTGTATACGAAGAGTGAAATCAGTAGTTGCGTACATGTTGTTAATCATATGCTAGCTGTATACGAAGAGTGAAATCAGTAGTTACGTACACGTTGTTAATCATATGCTAGCTGTATACGAAGAGTGAAATCAGTAGTTACGTACACGTTGTTAATCGTATGCTAGCTGTATACGAAGAGTGAAATCAGTAGTTACGTACACGTTGTTAATCATATGCTAGCTGTATACGAAGAGTGAAATCAGTAGTTACGTACACGTTGTTAATCATATGCTAGCTGTATACGAAGAGTGAAATCAGTAGTTACGTACATGTTGTTAATCGTATGCTAGCTGCATACGAAGAGTAAAATCAGTAGTTACGTACATGTTGTTAATCGTACGCTAGCTGTATACGAAGAGTGAAATCAGTAGTTACGTACATGTTGTTAATCATATGCTAGCTGTATACGAAGAGTGAAATCAGTAGTTACGTACACGTTGTTAATCATATGCTAGCTGTATACGAAGAGTGAAATCAGTAGTTACGTACATGTTGTTAATCGTACGCTAGCTGTATACGAAGAGTGAAATCAGTAGTTACGTACATGTTGTTAATCATATGCTAGCTGTATACGAAGAGTGAAATCAGTAGTTACGTACACGTTGTTAATCATATGCTAGCTGTATACGAAGAGTGAAATCAGTAGTTACGTACACGTTGTTAATCATATGCTAGCTGTATACGAAGAGTGAAATCAGTAGTTACGTACATGTTGTTAATCATATGCTAGCTGTATACGAAGAGTGAAATCAGTAGTTACGTACATGTTGTTAATCATATGCTAGCTGTATACGAAGAGTGAAATCAGTAGTTACGTACATGTTGTTAATCGTATGCTAGCTGTATACGAAGAGTGAAATCAGTAGTTACGTACATGTTGTTAATCGTATGCTAGCTGTATACGAAGAGTGAAATCAGTAGTTACGTACATGTTGTTAATCATATGCTAGCTGTATACGAAGAGTGAAATCAGTAGTTACGTACACGTTGTTAATCATATGCTAGCTGTATACGAAGAGTGAAATCAGTAGTTACGTACACGTTGTTAATCATATGCTAGCTGTATACGAAGAGTGAAATCAGTAGTTACGTACATGTTGTTAATCATATGCTAGCTGTATACGAAGAGTGAAATCAGTAGTTACGTACATGTTGTTAATCGTACGCTAGCTGCATACGAAGAGTGAAATCAGTAGTTACGTACATGTAGTTAATCATATGCTAGCTGTATACGAAGAGTGAAATCAGTAGTTACGTACACGTTGTTAATCATATGCTAGCTGTATACGAAGAGTGAAATCAGTAGTTACGTACACGTTGTTAATCATATGCTAGCTGTATACGAAGAGTGAAATCAGTAGTTACGTACATGTTGTTAATCATATGCTAGCTGTATACGAAGAGTGAAATCAGTAGTTACGTACATGTTGTTAATCGTATGCTAGCTGTATACGAAGAGTGAAATCAGTAGTTACGTACACGTTTTTAATCATATGCTAGCTGTATACGAAGAGTTAAATCAGTAGTTACGTACACGTTGTTAATCGTATGCTAGCTGTATACGAAGAGTGAAATCAGTAGTTACGTACATGTTGTTAATCGTATGCTAGCTGCATACGAAGAGTAAAATCAGTAGTTACGTACATGTTGTTAATCGTACGCTAGCTGCATACGAAGAGTGAAATCAGTAGTTACGTACATGTAGTTAATCATATGCTAGCTGTATACGAAGAGTGAAATCAGTAGTTACGTACACGTTGTTAATCATATGCTAGCTGTATACGAAGAGTGAAATCAGTAGTTACGTACATGTTGTTAATCATACGCTAGCTGTATACGAAGAGTGAAATCAGTAGTTACGTGCACGTTGTTAATCATATGCTAGCTGTATACGAAGAGTGAAATCAGTAGTTACGTACACGTTGTTAATCGTATGCTAGCTGTATACGAAGAGTGAAATCAGTAGTTACGTACACGTTGTTAATCGTATGCTAGCTGTATACGAAGAGTGAAATCAGTAGTTACGTACACGTTGTTAATCGTATGCTAGCTGTATACGAAGAGTGAAATCAGTAGTTACGTACACATTGTTAATCGTATGCTAGCTGTATACGAAGAGTGAAATCAGTAGTTACGTACATGTTGTTAATCGTATGCTAGCTGTATACGAAGAGTGAAATCAGTAGTTACGTACATGTTGTTAATCTTATGCTAGCTGTATACGAAGAGTGAAATCAGTAGTTACGTACACGTTGTTAATCATATGCTAGCTGTATACGAAGAGTGAAATCAGTAGTTACGTACACGTTGTTAATCATATGCTAGCTGTATACGAAGAGTGAAATCAGTAGTTACGTACATGTTGTTAATCATATGCTAGCTGTATACGAAGAGTGAAATCAGTAGTTACGTACATGTTGTTAATCGTACGCTAGCTGCATACGAAGAGTGAAATCAGTAGTTACGTACATGTAGTTAATCATATGCTAGCTGTATACGAAGAGTGAAATCAGTAGTTACGTACACGTTGTTAATCATATGCTAGCTGTATACGAAGAGTGAAATCAGTAGTTACGTACACGTTGTTAATCATATGCTAGCTGTATACGAAGAGTGAAATCAGTAGTTACGTACACGTTGTTAATCATATGCTAGCTGTATACGAAGAGTGAAATCAGTAGTTACGTACATGTTGTTAATCATATGCTAGCTGTATACGAAGAGTGAATTCAGTAGTTACGTACATGTTGTTAATCATATGCTAGCTGTATACGAAGAGTGAAATCAGTAGTTACGTACACGTTGTTAATCATATGCTAGCTGTATACGAAGAGTGAAATCAGTAGTTACGTACATGTTGTTAATCGTATGCTAGCTGTATACGAAGAGTAAAATCAGTAGTTACGTACATGTTGTTAATCGTACGCTAGCTGCATACGAAGAGTGAAATCAGTAGATACGTACATGTAGTTAATCATATGCTAGCTGTATACGAAGAGTGAAATCAGTAGTTACGTACACGTTGTTAATCATATGCTAGCTGTATACGAAGAGTGAAATCAGTAGTTACGTACACGTTGTTAATCATATGCTAGCTGTATACGAAGAGTGAAATCAGTAGTTACGTACACGTTGTTAATCATATGCTAGCTGTATACGAAGAGTGAAATCAGTAGTTACGTACATGTTGTTAATCATATGCTAGCTGTATACGAAGAGTGAATTCAGTAGTTACGTACATGATGTTAATCATATGCTAGCTGTATACGAAGAGTGAAATCAGTAGTTACGTACACGTTGTTAATCATATGCTAGCTGTATACGAAGAGTGAAATCAGTAGTTACGTACATGTTGTTAATCATATGCTAGCTGTATACGAAGAGTGAAATCAGTAGTTACGTACATGTTGTTAATCGTATGCTAGCTGTATACGAAGAGTGAAATCAGTAGTTACGTACATGTTGTTAATCATATGCTAGCTGTATACGAAGAGTGAAATCAGTAGTTACGTACATGTTGTTAATCGTATGCTAGCTGTATACGAAGAGTGAAATCAGTAGTTACGTACACGTTTTTAATCATATGCTAGCTGTATACGAAGAGTTAAATCAGTAGTTACGTACACGTTGTTAATCGTATGCTAGCTGTATACGAAGAGTGAAATCAGTAGTTACGTACATGTTGTTAATCGTATGCTAGCTGCATACGAAGAGTAAAATCAGTAGTTACGTACATGTTGTTAATCGTACGCTAGCTGCATACGAAGAGTGAAATCAGTAGTTACGTACATGTAGTTAATCATATGCTAGCTGTATACGAAGAGTGAAATCAGTAGTTACGTACACGTTGTTAATCATATGCTAGCTGTATACGAAGAGTGAAATCAGTAGTTACGTACATGTTGTTAATCATACGCTAGCTGTATACGAAGAGTGAAATCAGTAGTTACGTGCACGTTGTTAATCATATGCTAGCTGTATACGAAGAGTGAAATCAGTAGTTACGTACACGTTGTTAATCATATGCTAGCTGTATACGAAGAGTGAAATCAGTAGTTACGAACATGTAGTTAATCATATGCTAGCTGTATACGAAGAGTGAAATCAGTAGTTACGTACACGTTGTTAATCATATGCTAGCTGTATACGAAGAGTGAAATCAGTAGTTACGTACACATTGTTAATCATATGCTAGCTGTATACGAAGAGTGAAATCAGTAGTTACGTACATGTTGTTAATCGTATGCTAGCTGTATATGAAGAGTGAAATCAGTAGTTACGTACATGTTGTTAATCGTATGCTAGCTGTATACGAAGAGTGAAATCAGTAGTTACGTACACGTTGTTAATCATACGCTAGCTGTATACGAAGAGTGAAATCAGTAGTTACGTACACGTTGTCAATCATATGCTAGCTGTATACGAAGAGTGAAATCAGTAGTTACGTACATGTTGTTAATCGTATGCTAGCTGCATACGAAGAGTAAAATCAGTAGTTACGTACACGTTGTTAATCATATGCTAGCTGTATACGAAGAGTGAAATCAGTAGTTACGTACATGTTGTTAATCATATGCTAGCTGTATACGAAGAGTGAATTCAGTAGTTACGTACATGTTGTTAATCATATGCTAGCTGTATACGAAGAGTGAAATCAGTAGTTACGTACACGTTGTTAATCATATGCTAGCTGTATACGAAGAGTGAAATCAGTAGTTACGTACATGTTGTTAATCGTACGCTAGCTGTATACGAAGAGTAAAATCAGTAGTTACGTACATGTTGTTAATCGTACGCTAGCTGCATACGAAGAGTGAAATCAGTAGATACGTACATGTAGTTAATCATATGCTAGCTGTATACGAAGAGTGAAATCAGTAGTTACGTACACGTTGTTAATCATATGCTAGCTGTATACGAAGGAGTGAAATCAGTAGTTACGTACACGTTGTTAATCATATGCTAGCTGTATACGAAGAGTGAAATCAGTAGTTACGTACACGTTGTTAATCATATGCTAGCTGTATACGAAGAGTGAAATCAGTAGTTACGTACATGTTGTTAATCATATGCTAGCTGTATACGAAGAGTGAAATCAGTAGTTACGTACACGTTGTTAATCGTATGCTAGCTGTATACGAAGAGTGAAATCAGTAGTTACGTACACGTTGTTAATCATATGCTAGCTGTATACGAAGAGTGAAATCAGTAGTTACGTACTTGTTGTTAATCATATGCTAGCTGTATACGAAGAGTGAAATCAGTAGTTACATACACGTTGTTAATCATATGCTAGCTGTATACGAAGAGTAAATTAGTAGTTACGTACTTGTTGTTAATCATATGCTAGCTGCATACGAAGAGTGAAATCAGTAGTTACGTACATGTTGTTAATCATATGCTAGCTGTATACGAAGAGTGAAATCAGTAGTTACGTACATGTTGTTAATCGTATGCTAGCTGCATACGAAGAGTGAAATCAGTAGTTACGTACGTGTTGTTAATCGTATGCTAGCTGTATATGAAGAGTGAAATCAGTAGTTACGTACAAGTTGTTAATCATATGCTAGCTGTATACGAAGAGTGAAATCAGTAGTTACGTACACGTTGTTAATCGTATGCTAGCTGTATACGAAGAGTGAAATCAGTAGTTACGTAAACGTTGTTAATCGTATGCTAGCTGTATACGAAGAGTGAAATCAGTAGTTACGTACACGTTGTTAATCGTATGCTAGCTGTATACGAAGAGTGAAATCAGTAGTTACGTACATGTTGTTAATCGTATGCTAGCTGTATACGAAGAGTGAAATCAGTAGTTACGTACATGTTGTTAATCATATGCTAGCTGTATACGAAGAGTGAAATCAGTAGTTACGTACACGTTGTTAATCATATGCTAGCTGTATACGAAGAGTGAAATCAGTAGTTACGTACACGTTGTTAATCGTATGCTAGCTGTATACGAAGAGTGAAATCAGTAGTTACGTACATGTTGTTAATCATATGCTAGCTGTATACGAAGAGTGAAATCAGTAGTTACGTATATGTTGTTAATCATATGCTAGCTGTATACGAAGAGTGAAATCAGTAGTTACGTACTTGTTGTTAATCATATTTCTAGCTGTATACGAAGAGTGAAATCAGTAGTTACATACACGTTGTTAATCATATGCTAGCTGTATACGAAGAGTAAATTAGTAGTTACGTACTTGTTGTTAATCATATGCTAGCTGCATACGAAGAGTGAAATCAGTAGTTACGTACACGTTGTTAATCATATGCTAGCTGTATACGAAGAGTGAAATCAGTAGTTACGTACATGTTGTTAATCGTATGCTAGCTGCATACGAAGAGTGAAATCAGTAGTTACGTACGTGTTGTTAATCGTATGCTAGCTGTATATGAAGAGTGAAATCAGTAGTTACGTACAAGTTGTTAATCATATGCTAGCTGTATACGAAGAGTGAAATCAGTAGTTACGTACACGTTGTTAATCGTATGCTAGCTGTATACGAAGAGTGAAATCAGTAGTTACGTAAACGTTGTTAATCGTATGCTAGCTGTATACGAAGAGTGAAATCAGTAGTTACGTACACGTTGTTAATCGTATGCTAGCTGTATACGAAGAGTGAAATCAGTAGTTACGTACATGTTGTTAATCATATGCTAGCTGTATACGAAGAGTGAAATCAGTAGTTACGTACATGTTGTTAATCATATGCTAGCTGTATACGAAGAGTGAAATCAGTAGTTACGTACATGTTGTTAATTATATGCTAGCTGTATACGAAGAGTGAAATCAGTAGTTACGTACACGTTCAATCATCGTATGCTAGCTGTATACGAAGAGTGAAATCAGTAGTTACGTACATGTTGTTAATCATATGCTAGCTGTATACGAAGAGTGAAATCAGTAGTTACGTACATGTTGTTAATCATATGCTAGCTGTATACGAAGAGTGAAATCAGTAGTTACGTACATGTTGTTAATCGTATGCTAGCTGTATACGAAGAGTGAAATCAGTAGTTACGTACATGTTGTTAATCGTATGCTAGCTGTATACGAAGAGTGAAATCAGTAGTTACGTACATGTTGTTAATTATATGCTTGCTGTATACGAAGAGTGAAATCAGTAGTTACGTACATGTTGTTAATCATATGCTAGCTGTATACGAAGAGTGAAATCAGTAGTTACGTACATGTTGTTAATCATATGCTAGCTGTATACGAAGAGTGAAATCAGTAGTTACGTACATGTTGTTAATCGTATGCTAGCTGTATACGAAGAGTGAAATCAGTAGTTACGTACATGTTGTTAATCGTATGCTAGCTGTATACGAAGAGTGAAATCAGTAGTTACGTACATGTTGTTAATCATATGCTCGTTGTATACGAAGAGTGAAATCAGTAGTTACGTACATGTTGTTAATCATATTCTAGCTCTATACAAAGAGTGAAATCAGTAGTTACGTACATGTTGTTAATCATATGCTAGCTGTATACGAAGAGTGAAATCAGTAGTTACGTACATGTTGTTAATCATATGCTAGCTCTATACGAAGAGTGAAATCAATAGTTACGTACATGTTGTTAATCGTATGCTAGCTGTATACGAAGAGTGAAATCAGTAGTTACGTACACGTTGTTAATCATATGCTAGCTGTATACGAAGAGTGAAATCAGTAGTTACGTACAAGTTGTTAATCATATGCTAGCTGTATACGAAGAGTGAAATCAGTAGTTACGTACATGTTGTTAATCGTATGCTAGCTGTATACGAAGAGTGAAATCAGTAGTTACGTACACGTTGTTAATCGTATGCTAGCTGTATACGAAGAGTGAAATCAGTAGTTACGTACACGTTGTTAATCGTATGCTAGCTGTATACGAAGAGTGAAATCAGTAGTTACGTACACGTTGTTAATCGTATGCTAGCTGTATACGAAGAGTGAAATCAGTAGTTACGTACACATTGTTAATCGTATGCTAGCTGTATACGAAGAGTGAAATCAGTAGTTACGTACATGTTGTTAATTATATGCTAGCTGTATACGAAGAGTGAAATTAGTAGTTACGTACATATTGTTAATCATATGCTAGCTGTATACGAAGAGTGAAATCAGTAGTTACGTACATGTTGTTAATCATATGCTAGCTGTATACGAAGAGTGAAATCAGTAGTTACGTACATGTTGTTAATCGTATGCTAGCTGTATACGAAGAGTGAAATCAGTAGTTACGTACATGTTGTTAATCGTATGCTAGCTGTATACGAAGAGTGAAATCAGTAGTTACGTACACGTTGTTAATCCTATGCTAGCTGTATACGAAGAGTGAAATCAGTAGTTACGTACAAGTTGTTAATCATATGCTAGCTGTATACGAAGAGTGAAATCAGTAGTTACGTACACGTTGTTAATCGTATGCTAGCTGTATACGAAGAGTGAAATCAGTAGTTACGTACATGTTGTTAATCGTATGCTAGCTGTATACGAAGAGTGAAATCAGTAGTTACGTACATGTTGTTAATCGTATGCTAGCTGTATACGAAGAGTGAAATCAGTAGTTACGTACATGTTGTTAATCATATGCTAGCTGTATACGAAGAGTTAAATCAGTAGTTACGTACACGTTGTTAATCGTATGCTAGCTGTATACGAAGAGTGAAATCAGTAGTTACGTACATGTTGTTAATCGTATGCTAGCTGTATACGAAGAGTAAAATCAGTAGTTACGTACATGTTGTTAATCGTACGCTAGCTGCATACGAAGAGTGAAATCAGTAGTTACGTACATGTAGTTAATCATATGCTAGCTGTATACGAAGAGTGAAATCAGTAGTTACGTACACGTTGTTAATCATATGCTAGCTGTATACGAAGAGTGAAATCAGTAGTTACGTACACATTGTTAATCATATGCTAGCTGTATACGAAGAGTGAAATCAGTAGTTACGTACATGTTGTTAATCGTATGCTAGCTGTATACGAAGAGTGAAATCAGTAGTTACGTACATGTTGTTAATCGTATGCTAGCTGTATACGAAGAGTGAAATCAGTAGTTACGTACACGTTGTTAATCATATGCTAGCTGTATACGAATAGTGAAATCAGTAGTTACGTACACGTTGTTAATCATATGCTAGCTGTATACGAAGAGTGAAATCAGTAGTTACGTACACGTTGTTAATCATATGCTAGCTGTATACGAAGAGTGAAATCAGTAGTTACGTACACGTTGTTAATCGTACGCTAGCTGTATACGAAGAGTGAAATCAGTAGTTACGTACATGTTGTTAATCATATGCTAGCTGTATACGAAGAGTGAAATCAGTAGTTACGTACACGTTGTTAATCATATGCTAGCTGTATACGAAGAGTGAAATCAGTAGTTACGTACACGTTGTTAATCATATGCTAGCTGTATACGAAGAGTGAAATCAGTAGTTACGTACATGTTGTTAATCATATGCTAGCTGTATACGAAGAGTGAAATCAGTAGTTACGTACATGTTGTTAATCATATGCTAGCTGTATACGAAGAGTGAAATCAGTAGTTACGTACATGTTGTTAATCGTATGCTAGCTGTATACGAAGAGTGAAATCAGTAGTTACGTACACGTTGTTAATCATATGCTAGCTGTATACGAAGAGTGAAATCAGTAGTTACGTACATGTTGTTAATCGTATGCTAGCTGTATACGAAGAGTGAAATCAGTAGTTACGTACACGTTGTTAATCGTATGCTAGCTGTATACGAAGAGTGAAATCAGTAGTTACGTACACATTGTTAATCGTATGCTAGCTGTATACGAAGAGTGAAATCAGTAGTTACGTACACGTTGTTAATCGTATGCTAGCTGTATACGAAGAGTGAAATCAGTAGTTACGTACACATTGTTAATCGTATGCTAGCTGTATACGAAGAGTGAAATCAGTAGTTACGTACATGTTGTTAATCGTATGCTAGCTGTATACGAAGAGTGAAATCAGTAGTTACGTACATGTTGTTAATCTTATGCTAGCTGTATACGAAGAGTGAAATCAGTAGTTACGTACACGTTGTTAATCATATGCTAGCTGTATACGAAGAGTGAAATCAGTAGTTACGTACACGTTGTTAATCATATGCTAGCTGTATACGAAGAGTGAAATCAGTAGTTACGTACATGTTGTTAATCATATGCTAGCTGTATACGAAGAGTGAAATCAGTAGTTACGTACACTTTGTTAATCATATGCTAGCTGTATACGAAGAGTGAAATCAGTAGTTACGTACATGTTGTTAATCATATGCTAGCTGTATACGAAGAGTGAAATCAGTAGTTACGTACACGTTGTTAATCATATGCTAGCTGTATACGAAGAGTGAAATCAGTAGTTACGTACACGTTGTTAATCATATGCTAGCTGTATACGAAGAGTGAAATCAGTAGTTACGTACACGTTGTTAATCATATGCTAGCTGTATACGAAGAGTGAAATCAGTAGTTACGTACATGTTGTTAATCATATGCTAGCTGTATACGAAGAGTGAATTCAGTAGTTACGTACATGTTGTTAGTCATATGCTAGCTGTATACGAAGAGTGAAATCAGTAGTTACGTACACGTTGTTAATCATATGCTAGCTGTATACGAAGAGTGAAATCAGTAGTTACGTACATGTTGTTAATCATATGCTAGCTGTATACGAAGAGTGAAATCAGTAGTTACGTACATGTTGTTAATCGTATGCTAGCTGTATACGAAGAGTGAAATCAGTAGTTACGTACATGTTGTTAATCATATGCTAGCTGTATACGAAGAGTGAAATCAGTAGTTACGTACATGTTGTTAATCGTATGCTAGCTGTATACGAAGAGTGAAATCAGTAGTTACGTACACGTTGTTAATCATATGCTAGCTGTATACGAAGAGTTAAATCAGTAGTTACGTACACGTTGTTAATCGTATGCTAGCTGTATACGAAGAGTGAAATCAGTAGTTACGTACATGTTGTTAATCGTATGCTAGCTGCATACGAAGAGTAAAATCAGTAGTTACGTACATGTTGTTAATCGTACGCTAGCTGCATACGAAGAGTGAAATCAGTAGTTACGTACATGTAGTTAATCATATGCTAGCTGTATACGAAGAGTGAAATCAGTAGTTACGTACACGTTGTTAATCATATGCTAGCTGTATACGAAGAGTGAAATCAGTAGTTACGTACATGTTGTTAATCATACGCTAGCTGTATACGAAGAGTGAAATCAGTAGTTACGTGCACGTTGTTAATCATATGCTAGCTGTATACGAAGAGTGAAATCAGTAGTTACGTACACGTTGTTAATCGTATGCTAGCTGTATACGAAGAGTGAAATCAGTAGTTACGTACACGTTGTTAATCGTATGCCTACGCT
>NW_003148130.1:0-30036 GCF_000003605.2 Saccoglossus kowalevskii
CACAATGTGTGCCTGTATGACATACAGTAATTAACCAATGTGTGCCTGTATGGCATCCAGTAATTAACCCATGTGTGCCTGTATGGCATCCAGTAATTAACCTATGGGTGCCTGTATGGCATCCAGTAATTAACTATTGTGTGCATGTATGGCATTCAGTAATTAACCAATGGGTGCCTGTATGGCATGCAGTAATTAACCAATATGTGCCTATATGGCATCCAGTAATTAACCTATATGTGTGCATGTATGGCATCTAGTAATTAACCAATGTGTGCCTGTATGGCATCCAGCCAGTAATTAACCAATGTGTGCCTGCATGGCATCCAGTAATTAACCAATGTTTGCCTGAATGGCATCCAGTAATTAACCTATATGTGTGCCTGTATGGCATGTAGTAATTAACCAATGTGTGCCTGTATGGCATCCAGCCAGTAATTAACCAATGTGTGCCTGCATGGCATCCAGTAATTAACCAATGTTTGCCTGAATGGCATCCAGTAATTAACCTATATGTGTGCATGTATGGCATCTAGTAATTAACCAATGTGTGCCTGTATGGCATCCAGCCAGTAATTAACCAATGTGTGCCTGCATGGCATCCAGTAATTAACCAATGTTTGCCTGAATGGCATCCAGTAATTAACCAATATGTGCCTGTATGGCATCCAGTAATTAACCTATATGTGTGCATGTATGGCATCCTGTAATTAACCTATGGGTGCATGTATGGCATCCAGCCAGTAATTAACCAATGTGTGCCTGTATGGCATCCAGCCAGTAATTAACCAATGTGTGCCTGTATGGCATCCAGCCAGTAATTAACCAATGTGTGCCTGCATGGCATCCAGTAATTAACCAATGTGTGCCTGAATGGCATCCAGTAATAGGCAGTAATAGGCAGTAATTAACCTACATGTGTGCCTGTATGGCATCCTGTCATTAACCAATGTGTGCCTGTATGGCATCCAGCCAGTAATTAACCAATGTGTGCATGTATGGCATCCAGTAATTAACCACTGTGTGCATGTACGGCATCCAGTAATTAACCAATGTGTGCCTGTATGACAGACAGAAATTAACCTATGGGTGCATGTATGGCATCCTGTAATTAACCAATGTGCGCATGTATGGCATCCAGTAATTAACCAATGTGTGCCTGTATGGCATCCAGTAATTAACCAATGTGTGCCTGTATGGCATCCATTAATTAACCAATGTGTGCCTGTATGGCATCCAGTAATTAACCTATGGGTGCATGTATGGCATCCTGTAATTAACCAATGTGTGCTTGTATGGCATCCAGTAATTAACCAATGTGTGCATGTATGGCATCCAGCCAGTAATTAACCAATGTGTGCATGTATGGCATCCAGTAATTAACCAATGTGTGCATGTATGGCATCCAGTAATTAACCAATGTATGCCTATATAGCATCCAGTAATTAACCAATCTATGCCTGATTGGCATGCAGTAATTAACCAATGTTGGCCTGTTTGGCATACAGTAATTAACCAATGTGTGCCTGAATGGCAGGCTGTAATTAACCAATGTGTGCCTGTTTGGCATACAGTAATTAAACAACGTGTGCCTCTATGACAACCTGTAATTAACCAATGTGTGCCTGTATGACATCCAGTAATTAACCAATGTGTGCCTGTATGGCATCCAATAATTAACCAATATGTGGCTGTATGGCATCCAATAATTAACCTATGGGTTCCTGTATGGCATCCAGTAATTAACCATTGTGTGCATGTGTGGCATCCAGTAATTAACCATTGTGTGCATGTGTGGCATTCAGTAATTAAACAATGTGTGCATGTATGGCATGCAGTAATTAACCTATGGGTACATGTATGGCATCCTGCAATTAACCAATGTGTGCCTGTATGACATCCAGCCAGTAATTAACCAATGTGTGCCTGTATGGCATCCAGTAATTAACCTATGTGAGCCTATATGGCCTCCAGTAATTAACCAATGTGTGCATGTATGGCATCCAGTAATTAACCAATGTGCGCCTGTATGGCATCCAGTAATTAACCTATGGGTGCATGTATGGCATCCTGTAATTAACCAATGTGTGCCTGTATGGCATCCAGTAATTAACCTATGGGTGCATGTATGGCATCCTGTAATTAACCAATGTGTGCCTGTATGGCATCCTGTAATTAACCAATGTGTGCCTGTATGGCATCCAATAATTAACCAATATGTGGCTGTATGGCATCCAGTAATTAACCTATGGGTGCCTGTATGGCATCCAGTAATTAACCTATGGGTGCATGTATGGCATCAAGTAATTAACCAATGTGTGCCTGAATGGCAGGCTGTAATTAACCAATGTGTGCCTGTTTGGCATACAGTAATTAAACAACGCGTGCCTCTATGACAACCTGTAATTAATCAATGTGTGCCTGTATGACATACAGTAATTAACCAATGTGTGCCTGTATGGCATCCAGTAATTAACCAATGTGTGCCTGTATGGCATCCAGTAATTAACCTATGGGTGCCTGTATGGCATCCAGTAATTAACCATTGTGTGCATGTATGGCATTCAGTAATTAACCAATGGGTGCCTGTATGGCATGCAGTAATTAACCAATATGTGCCTATATGGCATCCAGTAATTAACCTATATGTGTGCCTGTATGGCACCCAGTAATTAACCTATGGGTGCATGTATGGCATCCAGTAATTAACCAATGTGTGTCTGTATGGCATCCAATAATTAACCTATATGTGTGCCTGTATGGCATCCAGTAATTAACCTATGGGTGCATGTATGGCATCCAGTAATTAACCAATGTGTGCATGTATGGCATCCAGCCAGTAATTAACCAATGTGTGCCTGCATGGCATCCAGTAATTAACCAATGTGTGCCTGTATGGCATCCTGTCATTAACCAATGTGTGCCTGTATGGCATCCAGCCAGTAATTAACCAATGTGTGCATGTATGGCATCCAGTAATTAACCACTGTGTGCATGTACGGCATCCAGTAATTAACCAATGTGTGCCTGTATGACAGACAGAAATTAACCTATGGGTGCATGTATGGCATCCTGTAATTAACCAATGTGTGCATGTATGGCATCCAGCCAGTAATTAACCAATGTGTGCCTGCATGGCATCCAGTAATTAACCAATGTGTGCCTGAATGGCATCCAGTAATTAACCTATATGTGCCTGTATGTCATCCAGTAATAAACCAATATGTGCCTGTATGGCATCCAGTAATTAACCTATATGTGTGCCTGTATGGCATCCAGTAATTAACCTATGGGTGCATGTATGGCATCCAGTAATTAACCAATGTGTGCCTGTATGGCATCCAATAATTAACCTATATGTGTGCCTGTATGGCATCCAGTAATTAACCTATGGGTGCATGTATGGCATCCAGCAATTAACCAATGTGTGCATGTATGGCATCTAGTAATTAACCAATGTGCGCCTGTATGGCATCCAGCCAGTAATTAACCAATGTTGCCTGCATGGCATCCAGTAATTAACCAATGTGTGCCTGAATGGCAGGCTGTAATTAACCAATGTGTGCCTGTTTGGCATACAGTAATTAAACAACGTGTGCCTCTATGACAACCTGTAATTAACCAATGTGTGCCTGTATGACATACAGTAATTAACCAATGTGTGCCTGTATGGCATCCAGTAATTAACCAATGTGTGCCTGTATGGCATCCAGTAATTAACCTATGGGTGCCTGTATGGCATCCAGTAATTAACTATTGTGTGCATGTATGGCATTCAGTAATTAACCAATGGGTGCCTGTATGGCATGCAGTAATTAACCAATATGTG
Source organism: Saccoglossus kowalevskii (assembly GCF_000003605.2). Lineage (NCBI taxonomy): Eukaryota > Metazoa > Hemichordata > Enteropneusta > Harrimaniidae > Saccoglossus > Saccoglossus kowalevskii. The sequence goes on from NW_003148130.1 coordinate 3,830, forward strand.
CCTATATGGCATCCAGTAATTAACCTATATGTGTGCATGTATGGCATCTAGTAATTAACCAATGTGTGCCTGTATGGCATCCAGCCAGTAATTAACCAATGTGTGCCTGCATGGCATCCAGTAATTAACCAATGTTTGCCTGAATGGCATCCAGTAATTAACCTATATGTGTGCCTGTATGGCATCTAGTATTACATGTGTGCTGTATGCATCAGCAGTATACTATGGGTGCCTGCATGCATCAGTATACATTGTGTGCATGTTATGCATCAGTATATCATGGGTGCTGTATGCATGCAGTATAACATATGTGTCTATATGGCATCCAGTAATAACTATATGTGTGCATGTATGGCATTTAGTAATTAACCAATGGGTGCTGTATGGCATCCAGCCAGTAATTAACCAATGTTTGCTGCATGGCATCCAGTAATTAACCAATGTGTGCTGAATGGCATCCAGTAATTAACTATATGTGTGCGTGAATGGCATCCAGTAATTAACCAATATGTGCGTGTATGGCATCCAGTAATTAACCTATGTGTGCCTGTATGGCATCCAGTAATTAACCTATGGGTGCATGTATGACATCAAGTAATTAACCAATGTGTGCCTGAATGGCAGGCTGTAATTAACCAATGTGTGCCTGTTTGGCATACAGTAATTAAACAACGTGTGCCTGTATGACAACCTGTAATTAACCAATGTGTGCCTGTATGACATCCAGTAATTAACCAATGTGTGCCTGTATGGCATCCAGTAATTAACCAATGTGTGCCTGTATGGCATCCAGTAATTAACCAATGTGTGCCTGTATGGCATCCAGTAATTAACCTATGGGTGCCTGTATGGCATCCAGTAATTAACCATTGTGTGCATGTATGGCATTCAGTAATTAACCAATGGGTGCCTGTATGGCATGCAGTAATTAACCAATATGTGTCTATATGGCATCCAGTAATTAACCTATATGTGTGCATGTATGGCATTTAGTAATTAACCAATGTGTGCCTGTATGGCATCCAGCCAGTAATTAACCAATGTTTGCCTGCATGGCATCCAGTAATTAACCAATGTGTGCCTGAATGGCATCCAGTAATTAACCTATATGTGTGCCTGAATGGCATCCAGTAATTAACCAATATGTGCCTGTATGGCATCCAGTAATTAACCTATATGTGTGCCTGAATGGCATCCAGTAATTAACCAATATGTGCCTCTATGGCATCCAGTAATTAACCAATGTGCGCCTGTATGGCATCCAGCCAGTAAATAACCAATGTGTGCCTGCATGGCATCCAGTAATTAACCAATGTGTGCCTGAATGGCATCCAGTAATAGGCAGTAATAGGCAGTAATTAACCTATATGTGTGCCTGTATGGCATCCTGTCATTAACCAATGTGTGCCTGTATGGCATCGAGCCAGTAATTAACCAATGTGTGCATGTATGGCATCCAGTAATTAACCACTGTGTGCATGTACGGCATCCAGTAATTAACCAATGTGTGCCTGTATAACAGACAGTAATTAACCTATGGGTGCATGTATGGCATCCTGTAATTAACCAATGTGTGCATGTATGGCATCCAGTAATTAACCAATGTGTGCCTGTATGGCATCCAGTAATTAACCAATGTGTGCCTGTATGGCATCCAGTAATTAACCAATGTGTGCCTGTATGGCATCCAGTAATTAACCTATGGGTGCATGTATGGCATCCTGTAATTAACCAATGTGTGCTTGTATGGCATCCAGGCAGTAATTAACCAATGTGTGCATGTATGGCATCCAGTAATTAACCAATGTGTGCATGTATGGCATCCAGTAATTAACCAATGTATGCCTATATAGCATCCAGTAATTAACCAATCTATGCCTGATTGGCATGCAGTAATTAACCAATGTGTGCCTGTTTGGCATACAGTAATTAACCAATGTGTGCCTGTATGGCAACCAGTAATTAACCAATGTGTGCCTGTATGGCATCCAGTAATTAACCATTGTGTCCATGTATGGCATCCAGTAATTAACCAATGTGTGCCTGTATGGCATCCAGTAATTAACCTATGGGTGCATGTATGGCATCAAGTAATTAACCAATGTGTGCCTGAATGGCACGCTGTAATTAACCAATGTGTGCCTGAATGGCAGGCTGTAATTAATCAATGTGTGCCTGTCTGGCATACAGTTATTAAACAACGTGTGCCTCTATGACAACCTGTAATTAACCAATGTGTGCCTGTATGACATCCAGTAATTAACCAATGTGTGCCTGTATGGCATCCAATAATTAACCAATATGTGGCTGTATGGCATCCAGTAATTAACCTATGGGTGCCTGTATGGCATCCAGTAATTAACCACTGTGTGCATGTGTGGCATACAGTAATTAACCATTGTGTGCATGTGTGGCATTCAGTAATTAACCAATGTGTGCCTGTATGGCATGCAGAAATTAACCTATGGGTGCATGTATGGCATCCTGCAATTAACCAATGTGTGCCTGTATGACATCCAGCCAGTAATTAACCAATGTGTGCCTGTAGCATCCAGTAATTAACCTATGTGTGCATGTATGGCATCCAGTAATTAACCAATGTGTGCCTGTATGGCATCCAGTAATTAACCTATGGGTGCATGTATGGCATCCTGTAATTAACCAATGTGTGCCTGTATGGCATTCTGTAATTAACCAATGTGTTTTCCTGTATGGCATCCAATAATTAACCAATGTGTGCCTGTATGGCATCCAGCCAGTAATTAACCAATGTGTGCATGTATGGCATCCATTAATTAACCAATGTGTGCATGTACGGCATCCAGTAATTAACCAATGTGTGCCTGTATGACAGACAGTAATTAACCTATAGGTGCATGTATGGCATCCTGTAATTAACCAATGTGTGCATGTATGGCATGCAGTAATTAACCAATGTATGCCTATATAGCATCCAGTAATTAACCAATCTATGCTTGATTGGCATGCAGTAATTAACCAATGTGTGCCTGTTTGGCATACAGTAATTAACCAATGTGTGCCTGTATGACAAACTGTAATTAACCAATGTGTGCCTGTATGGCATCAAGTAATTAACCAATGGGTGCATGTATGGCATCCTGTAATTAAACAATGTGTGCTTGTATGGCATCCAGGCAGTAATTAACCAATGTGTGCATGTATGGCATCCAGTAATTAACCAATGTGTGCGTGTATGGCATCCAGTAATTAACCAATGTATACCTATATATCATCCAGTAATTAACCAATCTATGCCTGATTGGCATGCAGTAATTAACCAATGTGTGCCTGTTTGGCATACAGTAATTAACCAATGTGTGCCTGTATGACAAACTGTAATTAACCAATGTGTGCCTGTATGGCATCAAGTAATTAACCAATGTGTGCCTGTATGGCATCCAGTAATTAACCAATGTGTGCCTGTATGGCATCCACTAATTAACCAATGTGTGCCTGTATGGCATCCAGTAATTAACCTATGGTGCCTGTAAGGCAACCAGTAATTAACCAATGTGTGCCTGTATGGCATCCAGTAATTAACCATTGTGTGCATGTATGGCATCCAGTAATTAACCAATGTGTGCCTGTATGGCATCCAGTAATTAACCTATGGGTGCATGTATGGCATCAAGTAATTAACCAATGTGTGCCTGAATGGCAGGCTGTAATTAACCAATGTGTGCCTGAATGGCAGGCTGTAATTAACCAATGTGTGCCTGTTTGGCATACAGTAATTAAACAACGTGTGCCTCTATGACAACCTGTAATTAACCAATGTGTGCCTGTATGACATCCAGTAATTAACCAATGTGTGCCTGTATGGCATCCAATAATTAACCAATATGTGGCTGTATGGCATCCAGTAATTAACCTATGGGTGCCTGTATGGCATCCAGTAATTATCCATTGTGTGCATGTGTGGCATCCAGTAATTAACCATTGTGTGCATGTGTGGCATTCAGTAATTAACCAATGTGTGCATGTATGGCATGCAGTTATTAACCTATGGGTGCGTGTATGGCATCCTGCAATTAACCAATGTGTGCCTGTATGACATCCAGCCAGTAATTAACCAATGTGTGCCTGTATGGCATCCAGTAATTAACCTATGTGCGCATGTATGGCATCCAGTAATTAACCAATGTGTGCCTGTATGGCATCCAGTAATTAACCTATGGGTGCATGTATGGCATCCTGTAATTAACCAATGTGTGCCTGTATGGCATCCAGTAATTAACCTATGGGTGCATGTATGGCATCCTGTAATTAACCAATGCGTGCCTGTATGGCATCCTGTAATTAACCAATGTGTGCCTGTATGGCATCCTGCAATTAACCAATGTGTGCATGTGTGGCATTCAGTAATTAACCAATGTGTGCCTGTATGGCATGCAGTAATTAACCTATGGGTGCATGTATGGCATCCTGCAATTAACCAATGTGTGCCTGTATGACATCCAGTCAGTAATTAACCAATGTGTGCCTGTACGGCATCCAGTATGTAATTAACCAATGTGTGCCTGTATGACAGACAGTAAATAACCTATGGGTGCATGTATGGCATCCTGTAATTAACCAATGTGTGCATGTATGGCATCCAGTAATTAACCAATGTGTGCCTGTATGGCATCCAGTAATTAACCAATGTGTGCCTGTATGGCATCCAGTAATTAACCAATGTGTGCCTGTATGGCATCCAGTAATTAACCTGTGGGTGCATGTATGGCCTCTTGTAATTAACCAATGTGTGCTTGTATGGCATCCAGGCACTAATTAACCAATGTGTGCATGTATGGCATCCAGTAATAACCAATGTATGCCAATATAGCATCCAGTAATGAACCAATCTATGCCTGATTGGCATGCAGTAATTAACCAATGTGTGCCTGTTTGGCATACAGTAATTAACCAATGTGTGCCTGTATGACAACCTGTAATTAACCAATGTGTGCCTGTATGGCATCCAGTAATTAACCAATGTGTGCCTGTATGGCATCCAGTAATTAACCAATGTGTGCCTGTATGGCATCCAATAATTAACCAATGTGTGCCTGTATGGCATCCAGTAATTAACCTATGGGTGCCTGTAAGGCAACCAGTAATTAACCAATGTGTGCCTGTATGGCATCCAGTTATTAACCATTGTGTGCATGTATGGCATCCAGTAATTAACCAATGTGTTCCTGTATGGCATCCAGTAATTAACCTATGGGTGCATGTATGGCATCAAGTAATTAACCAATGTGTGCCTGAATGGCAGGCTGTAATTAACCAATGTGTGCCTGAATGGCAGGCTGTAATTAACCAATGTGTGCCTGTTTGGCATACAGTAATTAAACAACGTGTGCCTCTATGACAACCTGTAATTAACCAATGTGTGCCTGTATGACATCCAGTAATTAACCAATGTGTGCCTGTATGGCATCCAACAATTAACCAATATGTGGCTGTATGGCATCCAATAATTAACCTATGGGTGCCTGTATGGCATCCAGTAATTAACCATTGTGTGCATGTGTGGCATCCAGTAATTAACCATTGTGTGCATGTGTGGCATTCAGTAATTAAACAATGTGTGCCTGTATGGCATGCAGTAATTAACCTATGGGTACATGTATGGCATCCTGCAATTAACCAATGTGTGCCTGTATGACATGCAGCCAGTAATTAACCAATGTGTGCCTGTATGGCATCCAGTAATTAACCTATGTGTGCATGTATGGCATCCAGTAATTAACCAATGTGTGCCTGTATGGCATCCAGTAATTAACCTATGGGTGCATGTATGGCATACTGTAATTAACCAATGTGTGCCTGTATGGCATCCAGTAATTAACCTATGGGTGCATGTATGGCATCCTGTAATTAACCAATGTGTGCCTGTATGGCATCCTGTAATAACCAATGTGTGCCTGTATGGCATCCAATAATTAACCATATGTGGCTGTATGGCATCCAGTAATTAACCTATGGGTGCCTGTATGGCATCCAGTAATTAACATATGGGTGCATGTATGGCATCAAGTAATTAACCAATGTGTGCCTGAATGGCAGGCTGTAATTAACCAATGTGTGCCTGTTTGGCATACAGTAATTAAACAACGTGTGCCTCTATGACAACCTGTAATTATCCAATGTGTGCCTGTATGACATCCAGTAATTAACCAATGTGTGCCTGTATGGCATCCAGTAATTAACCAATGTGTGCCTGTATGGCATCCAGTAATTAACCTATGGGTGCCTGTATGGCATCCAGTAATTAACCATTGTGTGCATGTATGGCATTCAGTAATTAACCAATGGGTGCCTGTATGGCATGCAGTAATTAACCAATATGTGCCTATATGGCATCCAGTAATTAACCTATATGTGTACATGTATGGCATCTAGTAATTAACCAATGTGTGCCTGTATGGCATCCAGCCAGTAATTAACCAATGTGTGCCTGCACGGCATCCAGTAATTAACCAATGTTTGCCTGAATGGCATCCAGTAATTAACCTATATGTGTGCCTGTATGACATCCAGTAATTAACCAATGTGTGCCTGTATGGCATCCAGTAATTAACCAATGTGTGCCTGAATGGCATCCAGTAATAGCAGTAATAGGCAGTAATTAACCTACATGTGTGCCTGTATGGCATCCTGTCATTAACCAATGTGTGCCTGTATGGCATCCAGCCAGTAATTAACCAATGTGTGCATGTATGGCATCCAGTAATTAAACCAATGTGTGCTGTATGGCATCCAGTAATTAACCAATGTGTGCCTGTATGGCATCCAGTAATTAACCAATGTGTGCCTGTATGGCATCCAGTAATTAACCAATGTGTGCCTGTATGACAGACAGTAAATAACCTATGGGTGCATGTACGGCATCCAGTAATTAAACAATGTGTGCCTGTATGGCATGCAGTAATTAACCTATGGGTACATGTATGGCATCCTGCAATTAACCAATGTGTGCCTGTATGACATCCAGCCAGTAATTAACCAATGTGTGCCTGTATGGCATCCAGTAATTAACCTATGTGTGCATGTATGGCATCCAGTAATTAACCAATGTGTGCCTGTATGGCATCCAGTAATTAACCTATGGGTGCATGTATGGCATCCTGTAATTAACCAATGTGTGCCTGTATGGCATCCAGTAATTAACCTATTGGTGCATGTATGGCATCCTGTAATTAACCAATGTGTGCCTGTATGGCATCCTGTAATTAACCAATGTGTGCCTGTATGGCATCCAATAATTAACCAATATGTGGCTGTATGGCATCCAGTAATTAACCTATGTGTGCCTGTATGGCATCCAGTAATTAACCTATGGGTGCATGTATGGCATCAAGTAATTAACCAATGTGTGCCTGAATGGCAGGCTGTAATTAACCAATGTGTGCCTGTTTGGCATACAGTAATTAAACAACGTGTGCCTCTATGACAACCTGTAATTAACCAATGTGTGCCTGTATGACATCCAGTAATTAACCAATGTGTGCCTGTATGGCATCCAGTAATTAACCAATGTGTGCCTGTATGGCATCCAGTAATTAAAAAATGTGTGCCTGTATGGTATCCAGTAATTAACCTATGGGTGCCTGTATGGCATCCAGTAATTAACCATTGTGTGCATGTATGGCATTCAGTAATTAACGAATGGGTGCCTGTATGGCATGCAGTAATTAACCAATATGTGTCTATATGGCATCCAGTAATTAACCTATATGTGTGCATGTATGGCATTTAGTAATTAACCAATGTGTGCCTGTATGGCATCCAGCCAGTAATTAACCAATGTTTGCCTGCATGGCATCCAGTAATTAACCAATGTGTGCCTGAATGGCATCCAGTAATTAACCTATATGTGTGCCTGAATGGCATCCAGTAATTAACCAATATGTGCCTGTATGGCATCCAGTAATTAACCTACATGTGTGCATGTATGGCATCCAGTAATTAACCTATGGGTGCATGTATGGCATCCAGCCAGTAATTAACCAATGTTTGCCTGCATGGGCATCCAGTAATTAACCAATGTGTGCCTGAATGGCATCCAGTAATTTACCCTATATGTGTGCCTGAATGGCATCCAGTATTAACCAATATGTGCCTGTATGGCATCCAGTAATTAACCAATGTGTGCCTGTATGGCATCCAGTAATTAACCAATGTGTGCGTGTATGGCATCCAGTAATTAACCAATGTGTGCGTGTATGGCATCCAGTAATTAACCAATGTGTGCGTGTATGACAGACAGTAAATAACCTATGGGTGCATGTATGGCATCCAGTAATTAAACAATGTGTGCGTGTATGGCATGCAGTAATTAACATATGGGTACATGTATGGCATCCTGCAATTAACCAATGTTTGCGTGTATGACATCCAGCCAGTAATTAACCAATGTGTGACTGTATGGCATCCAGTAATTAACATATGTGTGCATGTATGGCATCCAGTAATTAACCAATGTGTGCCTGTATGGCATCCAGTAATTAACCTATGGGTGCATGTATGGCATCCTGTAATTAACCAATGTGTGCCTGTATGGCATCCAGTAATTAACCTACTGGTGCATGTATGGCATCCTGTAATTAACCAATGTGTGCCTGTATGGCATCCTGTAATTAACCAATGTGTGCCTGTATGGCATCCAATAATTAACCAATATGTGGGTGTATGGCATCCAGTAATTAACCTATGTGTGCCTGTATGGCATCCAGTAATTAACCAATATGTGTGCATGTATGGCATTCAGGCAGTAATTAACCAATGTGTGCCTGTATGGCATCCAGTAATTAACCAATGTGTGCCTGAATGGCATCCAGTAATTAACCTATATGTGCCTGTATGTCATCCAGTAATTAACCAATATGTGCCTGTATGGCATCCAGTAATTAACCTATATGTGTGCCTGTATGGCATCCAGTAATTAACCTATGGGTGCATGTATGGCATCCAGTAATTAACCAATGTGTGCCTGTATGGCATCCAATAATTAACCTATATGTGTGCCTGTATGGCATCCAGTAATTAACCTATGGGTGCATGTATGGCATCCAGCAATTAACCAATGTGTGCATGTATGGCATCTAGTAATTAACCAATGTGCGCCTGTATGGCATCCAGCCAGTAATTAACCAATGTGTGCCTGCATGGCATCCAGTAATTAACCAATGTGTGCCTGAATGGCAGGCTGTAATTAACCAATGTGTGCCTGTTTGGCATACAGTAATTAAACAACGTGTGCCTCTATGACAACCTGTAATTAACCAATGTGTGCCTGTATGACATACAGTAATTAACCAATGTGTGCCTGTATGGCATCCAGTAATTAACCAATGTGTGCCTGTATGGCATCCAGTAATTAACCTATGGGTGCCTGTATGGCATCCAGTAATTAACTATTGTGTGCATGTATGGCATTCAGTAATTAACCAATGGGTGCCTGTATGGCATGCAGTAATTAACCAATATGTGCCTATATGGCATCCAGTAATTAACCTATATGTGTGCATGTATGGCATCTAGTAATTAACCAATGTGTGCCTGTATGGCATCCAGCCAGTAATTAACCAATGTGTGCCTGCATGGCATCCAGTAATTAACCAATGTTTGCCTGAATGGCATCCAGTAATTAACCTATATGTGTGCCTGTATGGCATCTAGTAATTAACCAATGTGTGCCTGTATGGCATCCAGCCAGTAATTAACCAATGTGTGCCTGCATGGCATCCAGTAATTAACCAATGTTTGCCTGAATGGCATCCAGTAATTAACCTATATGTGTGCATGTATGGCATCTAGTAATTAACCAATGTGTGCCTGTATGGCATCCAGCCAGTAATTAACCAATGTGTGCCTGCATGGCATCCAGTAATTAACCAATGTTTGCCTGAATGGCATCCAGTAATTAACCAATATGTGCCTGTATGGCATCCAGTAATTAACCTATATGTGTGCATGTATGGCATCCTGTAATTAACCTATGGGTGCATGTATGGCATCCAGCCAGTAATTAACCAATGTGTGCCTGTATGGCATCCAGCCAGTAATTAACCAATGTGTGCCTGTATGGCATCCAGCCAGTAATTAACCAATGTGTGCCTGCATGGCATCCAGTAATTAACCAATGTGTGCCTGAATGGCATCCAGTAATAGGCAGTAATAGGCAGTAATTAACCTACATGTGTGCCTGTATGGCATCCTGTCATTAACCAATGTGTGCCTGTATGGCATCCAGCCAGTAATTAACCAATGTGTGCATGTATGGCATCCAGTAATTAACCACTGTGTGCATGTACGGCATCCAGTAATTAACCAATGTGTGCCTGTATGACAGACAGAAATTAACCTATGGGTGCATGTATGGCATCCTGTAATTAACCAATGTGTGCATGTATGGCATCCAGTAATTAACCAATGTGTGCCTGTATGGCATCCAGTAATTAACCAATGTGTGCCTGTATGGCATCCAGTAATTAACCTATGTGTGCCTGTATGGCATGCAGTAATTAACCTATGGGTACATGTATGGCATCCTGCAATTAACCAATGTTTGCCTGTATGACATCCAGCCAGTAATTAACCAATGTGTGCCTGTATGGCATACAGTAATTAAACAACGTGTGCCTCTATGACAACCTGTAATTAATCAATGTGTGCCTGTATGACATACAGTAATTAAACAATGTGTGCCTGTATGGCATCCAGTAATTAACCAATGTGTGCCTGTATGGCATCCAGTAATTAACCTATGGGTGCCTGTATGGCATCCAGTAATTAACCATTGTGTGCATGTATGGCATTCAGTAATTAACCAATGGGTGCCTGTATGGCATGCAGTAATTAACCAATATGTGCCTATATGGCATCCAGTAATTAACCTATATGTGTGCATGTATGGCATCCAGCCAGTAATTAACCAATGTGTGCCTGTATGGCATCCAGCCAGTAATTAACCAATGTGTGCCTGCATGGCATCCAGTAATTAACCAATGTGTGCCTGAATGGCATCCAGTAATTAACCTATATGTGTGCCTGTATGGCATCCAGTAATTAACCTATGTGTGCCTGTATGGCATCCAGTAATTAACCTATGGGTGCCTGTATGGCATCCAGTAATTAACCAATGTGTGCCTGTATGGCATCCAGTAATTAACCTATGGGTGCATGTATGGCATCCTGTAATTAACCAATGTGTGCCTGTATGGCATCCAGTAATTAACCTATGGGTGCATGTATGGCATCCTGTAATTAACCAATGTGTGCCTGTATGGCATCCTGTAATTAACCAATGTGTGCCTGTATGGCATCCAATAATTAACCAATATGTGGCTGTATGGCATCCAGTAATTAACCTATGGGTGCCTGTATGGCATCCAGTAATTAACCTATGGGTGCATGTATGGCATCAAGTAATTAACCAATGTGTGCCTGAATGGCAGGCTGTAATTAACCAATGTGTGCCTGTTTGGCATACAGTAATTAAACAACGTGTGCCTCTATGACAACCTGTAATTAATCAATGTGTGCCTGTATGACATACAGTAATTAAACAATGTGTGCCTGTATGGCATCCAGTAATTAACCAATGTGTGCCTGTATGGCATCCAGTAATTAACCTATGGGTGCCTGTATGGCATCCAGTAATTAACCATTGTGTGCATGTATGGCATTCAGTAATTAACCAATGGGTGCCTGTATGGCATGCAGTAATTAACCAATATGTGCCTATATGGCATCCAGTAATTAACCTATATGTGTGCATGTATGGCATCCAGCCAGTAATTAACCATGTGTGCCTGTATGGCATCCAGCCAGTAATTAACCAATGTGTGCCTGCATGGCATCCAGTAATTAACCAATGTTTGCCTGAATGGCATCCAGTAATTAACCTATATGTGTGCATGTATGGCATCTAGTAATTAACCAATGTGTGCCTGTATGGCATCCAGCCAGTAATTAACCAATGTGTGCCTGCATGGCATCCAGTAATTAACCAATGTTTGCCTGAATGGCATCCAGTAATTAACCAATATGTGCCTGTATGGCATCCAGTAATTAACCTATATGTGTGCATGTATGGCATCCTGTAATTAACCTATGGGTGCATGTATGGCATCCAGCCAGTAATTAACCAATGTGTGCCTGTATGGCATCCAGCCAGTAATTAACCAATGTGTGCCTGTATGGCATCCAGCCAGTAATTAACCAATGTGTGCCTGCATGGCATCCAGTAATTAACCAATGTGTGCCTGAATGGCATCCAGTAATAGGCAGTAATAGGCAGTAATTAACCTACATGTGTGCCTGTATGGCATCCTGTCATTAACCAATGTGTGCCTGTATGGCATCCAGCCAGTAATTAACCAATGTGTGCATGTATGGCATCCAGTAATTAACCACTGTGTGCATGTACGGCATCCAGTAATTAACCAATGTGTGCCTGTATGACAGACAGAAATTAACCTATGGGTGCATGTATGGCATCCTGTAATTAACCAATGTGTGCATGTATGGCATCCAGTAATTAACCAATGTGTGCCTGTATGGCATCCAGTAATTAACCAATGTGTGCCTGTATGGCATCCAGTAATTAACCAATGTGTGCCTGTATGGCATCCAGTAATTAACCTATGGGTGCATGTATGGCATCCTGTAATTAACCAATGTGTGCTTGTATGGCATCCAGTAATTAACCAATGTGTGCCTGTATGGCATCCAGCCAGTAATTAACCAATGTGTGCATGTATGGCATCCAGTAATTAACCAATGTGTGCATGTATGGCATCCAGTAATTAACCAATGTATGCCTATATAGCATCCAGTAATTAACCAATCTATGCCTGATTGGCATGCAGTAATTAACCAATGTTGGCCTGTTTGGCATACAGTAATTAACCAATGTGTGCCTGAATGGCAGGCTGTAATTAACCAATGTGTGCCTGAATGGCAGGCTGTAATTAACCAATGTGTGCCTGTATGGCATACAGTAATTAACCAATGTGTGCCTGTATGGCATCCAATAATTAACCAATGTGTGCCTGTATGGCATCCAGTAATTTACCTATGGGTGCCTGTAAGGCAACCAGTAATTAACCAATGTGTGCCTGTATGGCATCCAGTTATTAACCATTGTGTGCATGTATGGCATCCAGTAATTAACCAATGTGTTCCTGTATGGCATCCAGTAATTAACCTATGGGTGCATGTATGGCATCAAGTAATTAACCAATGTGTGCCTGAATGGCAGGCTGTAATTAACCAATGTGTGCCTGAATGGCCGGCTGTAATTAACCAATGTGTGCCTGTTTGGCATACAGTAATTAAACAACGTGTACCTCTATGACAACCTGTAATTAACCAATGTGTGCCTGTATGACATCCAGTAATTAACCAATGTGTGCCTGTATGGCTTCCAACAATTAACCAATATGTGGCTGTATGGCATCCAATAATTAACCTATGGGTGCCTGTATGGCATCCAGTAATTAACCATTGTGTGCATGTGTGGCATCCAGTAATTAACCATTGTGTGCATGTGTGGCATTCAGTAATTAACCAATGTGTGCCTGTATGGCATCCATTAATTAACCTATGTGTGCATGTATGGCATCCAGTAATTAACCAATGTGTGCCTGTATGGCATCCAGTAATTAACCTATGGGTGCATGTATGGCATCCTGTAATTAACCAATGTGTGCCTGTATGGCATCCAGTAATTAACCTATGGGTGCATGTATGGCATCCTGTAATTAACCAATGTGTGCCTGTATGGCATCCTGTAATTAACCAATGTGTGCCTGTATGGCATCCAATAATTAACCAATATGTGGCTGTATGGCATCCAGTAATTAACCTATGGGTGCCTGTATGGCATCCAGTAATTAACATATGGGTGCATGTATGGCATCAAGTAATTAACCAATGTGTGCCTGAATGGCAGGCTGTAATTAACCAATGTGTGCCTGTTTGGCATACAGTAATTAAACAACGTGTGCCTCTATGACAACCTGTAATTATCCAATGTGTGCCTGTATGACATCCAGTAATTAACCAATGTGTGCCTGTATGGCATCCAGTAATTAACCAATGTGTGCCTGTATGGCATCCAGTAATTAACCTATGGGTGCCTGTATGGCATCCAGTAATTAACCATTGTGTGCATGTATGGCATTCAGTAATTAACCAATGGGTGCCTGTATGGCATGCAGTAATTAACCAATATGTGCCTATATGGCATCCAGTAATTAACCTATATGTGTACATGTATGGCATCTAGTAATTAACCAATGTGTGCCTGTATGGCATCCAGCCAGTAATTAACCAATGTGTGCCTGCACGGCATCCAGTAATTAACCAATGTTTGCCTGAATGGCATCCAGTAATTAACCTATATGTGTGCCTGTATGACATCCAGTAATTAACCAATGTGTGCCTGTATGGCATCCAGTAATTAACCTATGTGGTGCATGTATGGCATCAAGTAATTAACCAATGTGTGCCTGAATGGCAGGCTGTAATTAACCAATGTGTGCCTGAATGGCAGGCTGTAATTAACCAATGTGTGCCTGAATGGCAGGCTGTAATTAACCAATGTGTGCCTGTTTGGCATACAGTAATTAAACAACGTGTGCCTCTATGACAACCTGTAATTAACCAATGTGTGCCTGTATGACATCCAGTAATTAACCAATGTGTGCCTGTATGGCATCAAATAATTAACCAATATGTGGCTGTATGGCATCCATTAATTAACCTATGGGTGCCTGTATGGCATCCAGTAATTAACCATTGTGTGCATGTGTGGCATCCAGTAATTAACCATTGTGTGCATGTGTGGCATTCAGTAATTAACCAATGTGTGCCTGTATGGCATGCAGTAATTAACCTATGGGTGCATGTATGGCATCCTGCAATTAACCAATGTGTGCCTGTATGACATCCAGCCAGTAATTAACCAATGTGTGCCTGTAGCATCCAGTAATTAACCTATGTGTGCATGTATGGCATCCTGTAATTAACCAATGTGTGCCTGTATGGCATCCAGTAATTAACCTATGGGTGCATGTATGGCATCCTGTAATTAACCAATGTATGCCTGTATGGCATCCAGTAATTAACCTATGTGTGCATGTATGGCATCCTGTAATTAACCAATGTGTGCCTGTATGGCATTCTGTAATTAACCAATGTGTTTTCCTGTATGGCATCCAATAATTAACCAATGTGTGCCTGTATGGCATCCAGCCAGTAATTAACCAACGTGTGCATGTATGGCATCCAGTAATTAACCAATGTGTGCATGTACGGCATCCAGTAATTAACCAATGTGTGCCTGTATGACAGACAGTAATTAACCTATGGGTGCATGTATGGCATCCTGTAATTAACCAATGTGTGCATGTATGGCATGCAGTAATTAACCAATGTATGCCTATATAGCATCCAGTAATTAACCAATCTATGCCTGATTGGCATGCAGTAATTAACCAATGTGTGCCTGTTTGGCATACAGTAATTAACCAATGTGTGCCTGTATGACAAACTGTAATTAACCAATGTGTGCCTGTATGGGCATCCAGTAATTAACCAATGTGTGCCTGTATGGGCATCCAGTAATTAACCAATGTGTGCTTGTATGGCATCCAGGCAGTAATTAACCAATGTGTGCATGTATGGCATCCATAATTAACCAATGTGTGCATGTATGGCATCCAGTAATTAACCAATGTATGCCTATATAGCATCCAGTAATTAACCAATCTATGCTGATTGGCATGCAGTAATTAACCAATGTTGGCTGTTTGGCATACAGTAATTAACCAATGTGTGCTGAATGGCAGGCTGTAATTAACCAATGTGTGCTGAATGGCAGGCTGTAATTAACCAATGTGTGCCTGTTTGGCATACAGTAATTAAACAACGTGTGCCTCTATGACAACCTGTAATTAACCAATGTGTGCCTGTATGACATCCAGTAATTAACCAATGTGTGCCTGTATGGCATCCCATAATTAACCAATATGTGGCTGTATGGCATCCAATAATTAACCTATGGGTGCCTGTATGGCATCCAGTAATTAACCATTGTGTGCATGTGTGGCATCCAGTAATTAACCATTGTGTGCATGTGTGGCATTCAGTAATTAAACAATGTGTGCCTGTATGGCATGCAGTAATTAACCTATGGGTACATGTATGGCATCCTGCAATTAACCAATGTGTGCCTGTATGACATCCAGCCAGTAATTAACCAATGTGTGCCTGTATGGCATCCAGTAATTAACCTATGTGTGCATGTATGGCATCCAGTAATTAACCAATGTGTGCCTGTATGGCATCCAGTAATTAACCTATGGGTGCATGTATGGCATCCTGTAATTAACCAATGTGTGCCTGTATTGCATCCAGTAATTAACCTATGGGTGCATGTATGGCATCCTGTAATTAACCAATGTGTGCCTGTATGGCATCCTGTAATTAACCAATGTGTGCCTGTATGGCATCCAATAATTAACCAATATGTGGCTGAATGGCATCCAGTAATTAACCTATGGGTGCCTGTATGGCATCCAGTAATTAACCTATGGGTGCATGTATGGCATCAAGTAATTAACCAATGTGTGCCTGAATGGCAGGCTGTAATTAACCAATGTGTGCCTGTTTGGCATACAGTAATTAAACAACGTGTGCCTGTATGGCATCCAGTAATTAACCAATGTGTGCCTGTATGGCATCCAGTAATTAACCTATGGGTGCCTGTATGGCATCCAGTAATTAACCAATGTGTGCTTGTATGGCATCCAGGCAGTAATTAACCAATGTGTGCATGTATGGCATCCAGTAATTAACCATTGTGTGCATGTATGGCATTCAGTAATTAACCAATGGGTGCCTGTATGGCATGCAGTAATTAACCAATATGTGCCTATATGGCATCCAGTAATTAACCTATATGTGTGCATGTATGGCATCTAGTAATTAACCAATGTGTGCCTGTATGGCATCCAGCCAGTAATTAACCAATGTGTGCCTGCATGGCATCCAGTAATTAACCAATGTGTGCCTGAATGGCATCCAGTAATTAACCTATATGTGTGCCTGTATGTCATCCAGTAATTAACCAATATGTGCCTGTATGGCATCCAGTAATTAACCAATGTGTGCCTGAATGGCATCCAGTATGTAATTAACCAATGTGTGCCTGCATGGCATCCAGTAATTAACCAATGTGTGCCTGAATGGCATCCAGTAATAGGCAGTAATAGGCAGTAATTAACCTATATGTGTGCCTGTATGGCATCCTGTCATTAACCAATGTGTGCCTGTATGGCATCCAGCCAGTAATTAACCAATGTGTGCATGTATGGCATCCAGTAATTAACCACTGTGTGCATGTACGGCATCCAGTAATTAACCAATGTGTGCCTGTATGACAGACAGTAATTAACCTATGGGTGCATGTATGGCATCCTGTAATTAACCAATGTGTGCATGTATGGCATCCAGTAATTAACCAATGTGTGCCTGTATGGCATCCAGTAATTAACCAATGTGTGCCTGTATGGCATCCAGTAATTAACCAATGTGTGCCTGTATGGCATCCAGTAATTAACCTATCGGTGCATGTATGGCATCCTGTAATTAACCAATGTGTGCTTGTATGGCATCCAGGCAGTAATTAATCAATGTGTGCATGTATGGCATCCAGTAATTAACCAATGTGTGCATGTATGGCATCCAGTAATTAACCAATGTATGCCTATATAGCATCCAGTAATTAACCAATCTATGCCTGATTGGCATGCAGTAATTAACCAATGTTGGCCTGTTTGGCATACAGTAATTAACCAATGTGTGCCTGTATGACAAACTGTAATTAACCAATGTGTGCCTGTATGGCATCCAGTAATTAACCAATGTGTGCCTGTATGGCATCCAGTAATTAACCAATGTGTGCCTGTATGGCATCCAATAATTAACCAATGTGTGCCTGTATGGCATCCAGTAATTAACCTATGGGTGCCTGCAAGGCAACCAGTAATTAACCAATGTGTGCCTGTATGGCATCCAGTAATTAACAATTGTGTGCCTGTATGGCATCCAGTAATTAACCAATGTGTGCCTGTATGGCATCCAGTAATTAACCTATGGGTGCATGTATGGCATCAAGTAATTAACCAATGTGTGCCTGAATGGCACGCTGTAATTAACCAATGTGTGCCTGAATGGCAGGCTGTAATTAATCAATGTGTGCCTGTCTGGCATACAGTTATTAAACAACGTGTGCCTCTATGACAACCTGTAATTAACCAATGTGTGCCTGTATGACATCCAGTAATTAACCAATGTGTGCCTGTATGGCATCCAATAATTAACCAATATGTGGCTGTATGGCATCCAGTAATTAACCTATGGGTGCCTGTATGGCATCCAGTAATTAACCACTGTGTGCATGTGTGGCATACAGTAATTAACCATTGTGTGCATGTGTGGCATTCAGTAATTAACCAATGTGTGCCTGTATGGCATGCAGAAATTAACCTATGGGTGCATGTATGGCATCCTGCAATTAACCAATGTGTGCCTGTATGACATCCAGCCAGTAATTAACCAATGTGTGCCTGTAGCATCCAGTAATTAACCTATGTGTGCATGTATGGCATCCAGTAATTAACCAATGTGTGCCTGTATGGCATCCAGTAATTAACCTATGGGTGCATGTATGGCATCCTGTAATTAACCAATGTGTGCCTGTATGGCATCCAGTAATTAACCTATGGGTGCATGTATGGCATCCTGTAATTAACCAATGTGTGCCTGTATGGCATCCTGTAATTAACCAATGTGTTTTCCTGTATGGCATCCAATAATTAACCAATGTGTGCCTGTATGGCATCCAGCCAGTAATTAACCAATGGGTGCATGTATGGCATCCTGTAATTAACCAATGTGTGCTTGTATGGCATCCAGGCAGTAATTAACCAATGTGCGCATGTATGGCATCCAGTAATTAACCAATGTGTGCATGTATGGCATCCAGTAATTAACCAATGTATGCCTATATAGCATCCAGTAATTAACCAATCTATGCCTGATTGGCATGCAGTAATTAACCAATGTGTGCCTGTTTGGCATACAGTAATTAACCAATGTGTGCCTATATGACAAACTGTAATTAACCAATGTGTGCCTGTATGGCATCCAGTAATTAACCAATGTGTGCGTGTATGGCATCCAGTAATTAACCAATGTGTGCCTGTATGGCATCCAATAATTAACCAATGTGTGCCTGTATGGCATCCAGTAATTAACCAATGTGTGCCTGTATGGCAACCAGTAATTAAAAAATGTGTGCCTGTATGGCATCCAGTAATTAACCATTGTGTCCATGTATGGCATCCAGTAATTAACCAATGTGTGCCTGTATGGCATCCAGTAATTAACCTATGGGTGCATGTATGGCATCAAGTAATTAACCAATGTGTGCCTGAATGGCAGGCTGTAATTAACCAATGTGTGCCTGAATGGCAGGCTGTAATTAATCAATGTGTGCCTGTCTGGCATACAGTTATTAAACAACGTGTGCCTCTATGACAACCTGTAATTAACCAATGTGTGCCTGTATGACATACAGTAATTAACCAATGTGTGCCTGTATGGCATCCAATAATTAACCAATATGTGGCTGTATGGCATCCAGTAATTAACCTATGGGTGCCTGTATGGCATCCAGTAATTAACCATTGTGTGCATGTGTGGCATCCAGTAATTAACCATTGTGTGCATGTGTGGCATTCAGTAATTAACCAATGTGTGCCTGTATGGCATGCAGTAATTAACCTATGGGTGCATGTATGGCATCCTGCAATTAACCAATGTGTGCCTGTATGGCATCCAGTAATTTAACCAATGTGTGCCTGTATGGCATCCAGTATTAAACCATGGGTGCATGTATGGCATCCAGTAATAACCTATGGGTGCCTGTATGGCATCCAGTAATTAACCATTGTGTGCATGTATGGCATTCAGTAATTAACCAATGGGTGCCTGTATGGCATGCAGTAATTAACCAATATGTGCTATATGGCATCCAGTAATTAACCTATATGTGTGCATGTATGGCATCTAGTAATTAACCAACGTGTGCCTGTATGGCATCCAGCCAGTAATTAACCAATGTGTGCCTGTATGGCATCCAGTAATTAACCAATGTGTGCCTGAATGGCATCCAGTAATTAACCTATATGTGTGCCTGTATGTCATCCAGTAATTAACCAATATGTGTCTGTATGGCATCCAGTAATTAACCAATGTGTGCCTGTATGGCATCCAGCCAGTAATTAACCAATGTGTGCATGTATGGCATCCAGTAATTAACCACTGTGTGCATGTACGGCATCCAGTAATTAACCAATGTGTGCCTGTATGACAGACAGTAATTAACCTATGGGTGCATGTATGGCATCCTGTAATTAACCAATGTGTGCATGTATGGCATCCAGTAATTAACCAATGTGTGCCTGTATGGCATCCAGTAATTAACCAATGTGTGCCTGTATGGCATCCAGTAATTAACCAATGTGTGCCTGTATGGCATCCAGTAATTAACCTATGGGTGCATGTATGGCATCCTGTAATTAACCAATGTGTGCTTGTATGGCATCCAGGCAGTAATTAACCAATGTGTGCATGTATGGCATCCAGTAATTAACCAATGTGTGCATGTATGGCATCCAGTAATTAACCAATGTATGCCTATATAGCATCCAGTAATTAACCAATCTATGCCTGATTGGCATGCAGTAATTAACCAATGTTGGCCTGTTTGGCATACAGTAATTAACCAATGTGTGCCTGAATGGCAGGCTGTAATTAACCAATGTGTGCCTGAATGGCAGGCTGTAATTAACCAATATGTGCCTGTATGGCATCCAGTAATTAACCTATATGTGTGCCTGTATGGCACCCAGTAATTAACCTATGGGTGCATGTATGGCATCCAGTAATTAACCAATGTGTGCCTGTATGGCATCCAATAATTAACCTATATGTGTGCCTGTATGGCATCCAGTAATTAACCTATGGGTGCATGTATGGCATCCAGTAATTAACCAATGTGTGCATGTATGGCATCCAGCCAGTAATTAACCAATGTGTGCCTGCATGGCATCCAGTAATTAACCAATGTGTGCCTGAATGGCATCCAGTAATTAACCTATATGTGCCTGTATGTCATCCAGTAATTAACCAATATGTGCCTGTATGGCATCCAGTAATTAACCTATATGTGTGCCTGTATGGCATCCAGTAATTAACCTATGGGTGCATGTATGGCATCCAGTAATTAACCAATGTGTGCCTGTATGGCATCCAATAATTAACCTATATGTGTGCCTGTATGGCATCCAGTAATTAACCTATGGGTGCATGTATGGCATCCAGCAATTAACCAATGTGTGCATGTATGGCATCTAGTAATTAACCAATGTGCGCCTGTATGGCATCCAGCCAGTAATTAACCAATGTGTGCCTGCATGGCATCCAGTAATTAACCAATGTGTGCCTGAATGGCAGGCTGTAATTAACCAATGTGTGCCTGTTTGGCATACAGTAATTAAACAACGTGTGCCTCTATGACAACCTGTAATTAACCAATGTGTGCCTGTATGACATACAGTAATTAACCAATGTGTGCCTGTATGGCATCCAGTAATTAACCCATGTGTGCCTGTATGGCATCCAGTAATTAACCTATGGGTGCCTGTATGGCATCCAGTAATTAACTATTGTGTGCATGTATGGCATTCAGTAATTAACCAATGGGTGCCTGTATGGCATGCAGTAATTAACCAATATGTGCCTATATGGCATCCAGTAATTAACCTATATGTGTGCATGTATGGCATCTAGTAATTAACCAATGTGTGCCTGTATGGCATCCAGCCAGTAATTAACCAATGTGTGCCTGCATGGCATCCAGTAATTAACCAATGTTTGCCTGAATGGCATCCAGTAATTAACCTATATGTGTGCCTGTATGGCATCTAGTAATTAACCAATGTGTGCCTGTATGGCATCCAGCCAGTAATTAACCAATGTGTGCCTGCATGGCATCCAGTAATTAACCAATGTTTGCCTGAATGGCATCCAGTAATTAACCTATATGTGTGCATGTATGGCATCTAGTAATTAACCAATGTGTGCCTGTATGGCATCCAGCCAGTAATTAACCAATGTGTGCCTGCATGGCATCCAGTAATTAACCAATGTTTGCCTGAATGGCATCCAGTAATTAACCAATATGTGCCTGTATGGCATCCAGTAATTAACCTATATGTGTGCATGTATGGCATCCTGTAATTAACCTATGGGTGCATGTATGGCATCCAGCCAGTAATTAACCAATGTGTGCCTGTATGGCATCCAGCCAGTAATTAACCAATGTGTGCCTGTATGGCATCCAGCCAGTAATTAACCAATGTGTGCCTGCATGGCATCCAGTAATTAACCAATGTGTGCCTGAATGGCATCCAGTAATAGGCAGTAATAGGCAGTAATTAACCTACATGTGTGCCTGTATGGCATCCTGTCATTAACCAATGTGTGCCTGTATGGCATCCAGCCAGTAATTAACCAATGTGTGCATGTATGGCATCCAGTAATTAACCATTGTGTGCATGTATGGCATTCAGTAATTAACCAATGGGTGCCTGTATGGCATGCAGTAATTAACCAATATGTGCCTATATGGCATCCAGTAATTAACCTATATGTGTGCATGTATGGCATCTAGTAATTAACCAACGTGTGCCTGTATGGCATCCAGCCAGTAATTAACCAATGTGTGCCTGTATGGCATCCAGTAATTAACCAATGTGTGCCTGAATGGCATCCAGTAATTAACCTATATGTGTGCCTGTATGTCATCCAGTAATTAACCAATATGTGCCTGTATGGCATCCAGTAATTAACCAATGTGTGCCTGTATGGCATCCAGCCAGTAATTAACCAATGTGTGCATGTATGGCATCCAGTAATTAACCACTGTGTGCATGTACGGCATCCAGTAATTAACCAATGTGTGCCTGTATGACAGACAGTAATTAACCTATGGGTGCATGTATGGCATCCTGTAATTAACCAATGTGTGCATGTATGGCATCCAGTAATTAACCAATGTGTGCCTGTATGGCATCCAGTAATTAACCAATGTGTGCCTGTATGGCATCCAGTAATTAACCAATGTGTGCCTGTATGGCATCCAGTAATTAACCTATGGGTGCATGTATGGCATCCTGTAATTAACCAATGTGTGCTTGTATGGCATCCAGGCAGTAATTAACCAATGTGTGCATGTATGGCATCCAGTAATTAACCAATGTGTGCATGTATGGCATCCAGTAATTAACCAATGTATGCCTATATAGCATCCAGTAATTAACCAATCTATGCCTGATTGGCATGCAGTAATTAACCAATGTTGGCCTGTTTGGCATACAGTAATTAACCAATGTGTGCCTGAATGGCAGGCTGTAATTAACCAATGTGTGCCTGAATGGCAGGCTGTAATTAACCAATATGTGCCTGTATGGCATCCAGTAATTAACCTATATGTGTGCCTGTATGGCACCCAGTAATTAACCTATGGGTGCATGTATGGCATCCAGTAATTAACCAATGTGTGCCTGTATGGCATCCAATAATTAACCTATATGTGTGCCTGTATGGCATCCAGTAATTAACCTATGGGTGCATGTATGGCATCCAGTAATTAACCTATGTGAGCCTATATGGCCTCCAGTAATTAACCAATGTGTGCATGTATGGCATCCAGTAATTAACCAATGTGCGCCTGTATGGCATCCAGTAATTAACCTATGGGTGCATGTATGGCATCCTGTAATTAACCAATGTGTGCCTGTATGGCATCCAGTAATTAACCTATGGGTGCATGTATGGCATCCTGTAATTAACCAATGTGTGCCTGTATGGCATCCTGTAATTAACCAATGTGTGCCTGTATGGCATCCAATAATTAACCAATATGTGGCTGTATGGCATCCAGTAATTAACCTATGGGTGCCTGTATGGCATCCAGTAATTAACCTATGGGTGCATGTATGGCATCAAGTAATTAACCAATGTGTGCCTGAATGGCAGGCTGTAATTAACCAATGTGTGCCTGTTTGGCATACAGTAATTAAACAACGCGTGCCTCTATGACAACCTGTAATTAATCAATGTGTGCCTGTATGACATACAGTAATTAACCAATGTGTGCCTGTATGGCATCCAGTAATTAACCAATGTGTGCCTGTATGGCATCCAGTAATTAACCTATGGGTGCCTGTATGGCATCCAGTAATTAACCATTGTGTGCATGTATGGCATTCAGTAATTAACCAATGGGTGCCTGTATGGCATGCAGTAATTAACCAATATGTGCCTATATGGCATCCAGTAATTAACCTATATGTGTGCATGTATGGCATCTAGTAATTAACCAACGTGTGCCTGTATGGCATCCAGCCAGTAATTAACCAATGTGTGCCTGTATGGCATCCAGTAATTAACCAATGTGTGCCTGAATGGCATCCAGTAATTAACCTATATGTGTGCCTGTATGTCATCCAGTAATTAACCAATATGTGTCTGTATGGCATCCAGTAATTAACCAATGTGTGCCTGTATGGCATCCAGCCAGTAATTAACCAATGTGTGCATGTATGGCATCCAGTAATTAACCACTGTGTGCATGTACGGCATCCAGTAATTAACCAATGTGTGCCTGTATGACAGACAGTAATTAACCTATGGGTGCATGTATGGCATCCTGTAATTAACCAATGTGTGCATGTATGGCATCCAGTAATTAACCAATGTGTGCCTGTATGGCATCCAGTAATTAACCAATGTGTGCCTGTATGGCATCCAGTAATTAACCAATGTGTGCCTGTATGGCATCCAGTAATTAACCTATGGGTGCATGTATGGCATCCTGTAATTAACCAATGTGTGCTTGTATGGCATCCAGGCAGTAATTAACCAATGTGTGCATGTATGGCATCCAGTAATTAACCAATGTGTGCATGTATGGCATCCAGTAATTAACCAATGTATGCCTATATAGCATCCAGTAATTAACCAATCTATGCCTGATTGGCATGCAGTAATTAACCAATGTTGGCCTGTTTGGCATACAGTAATTAACCAATGTGTGCCTGTATGGCATCCAGTAATTAACCTATGTGAGCCTATATGGCCTCCAGTAATTAACCAATGTGTGCATGTATGGCATCCAGTAATTAACCAATGTGCGCCTGTATGGCATCCAGTAATTAACCTATGGGTGCATGTATGGCATCCTGTAATTAACCAATGTGTGCCTGTATGGCATCCAGTAATTAACCTATGGGTGCATGTATGGCATCCTGTAATTAACCAATGTGTGCCTGTATGGCATCCTGTAATTAACCAATGTGTGCCTGTATGGCATCCAATAATTAACCAATATGTGGCTGTATGGCATCCAGTAATTAACCTATGGGTGCCTGTATGGCATCCAGTAATTAACCTATGGGTGCATGTATGGCATCAAGTAATTAACCAATGTGTGCCTGAATGGCAGGCTGTAATTAACCAATGTGTGCCTGTTTGGCATACAGTAATTAAACAACGCGTGCCTCTATGACAACCTGTAATTAATCAATGTGTGCCTGTATGACATACAGTAATTAACCAATGTGTGCCTGTATGGCATCCAGTAATTAACCAATGTGTGCCTGTATGGCATCCAGTAATTAACCTATGGGTGCCTGTATGGCATCCAGTAATTAACCATTGTGTGCATGTATGGCATTCAGTAATTAACCAATGGGTGCCTGTATGGCATGCAGTAATTAACCAATATGTGCCTATATGGCATCCAGTAATTAACCTATATGTGTGCATGTATGGCATCCAGCCAGTAATTAACCAATGTGTGCCTGTATGGCATCCAGCCAGTAATTAACCAATGTGTGCCTGCATGGCATCCAGTAATTAACCAATGTGTGCCTGAATGGCATCCAGTAATTAACCTATATGTGTGCCTGTATGGCATCCAGTAATTAACCTATGTGTGCCTGTATGTCATCCAGTAATTAACCAATATGTGCCTGTATGGCATCCAGTAATTA
>NW_003148183.1:0-12256 GCF_000003605.2 Saccoglossus kowalevskii
GTGGCCAAGCGATCGTGTCATTCCATTAACAGACGAGTCGCTCTTCATTCCATTACAGGACGGTATGACCCAAACCACCCTCTAACGTCGCTCTATTTACTTGAATTGACATGGGAGCTATTAAATATATTTAATACAATATATTCTAACAGTTTTGAATGTTTCAATTATTTAATTGGCCAAGCGATATTGTCATTCCATTACAGACGAGTCGCTCTTCATTCCATTACAGGACGGTATGACCAAAACCACCCTCTAACGTAGCTGTATTTACTTGAATTGATATGGGAGCTATTAAATATAATTATTAAAATATATTCAAACAGTTTTGAACATTTCAATTATTTAACTGGCCAAGCGATCGTGTCATTCCATTACAGACGAGTCGCTCTTCATTCCATTACAGGACGGTATGACCAAAACCACCCTCTAACGTAGCTGTATTTACTTGAATTGATATTGGAGCTATTAAATATATTTAATACAATATATTCGAACAGTTTTGAACATTTCAATTATTTAAGTGGCCAAGCGATCGTGTCATTCCATTACAGACGAGTCGCTCTTCATTCCATTACAGGACGGTATGACCAAAACCACCCTCTAACGTAGCTGTATTTACTTGAATTGACATGGGAACTATTAAATACAATTAGTAAAATATATTCAAACAGTTTTGAACATTTCAATTATTTAATTGGCCAAGCGATCGTATCATTCCATTACAGACGAGTCGCTCTTCATTCCATTACAGGACGGTTTGACCCAAACCACCCTTTAACCTCGCTCTATTTACTCGATTTGATATGGGAGCAATTAAATATATTTAATACAATATATTCAAACAGTTTTCAACATTTCAGTTATTTAATTGGCCAAGCGATCGTGTCATTCCATTACAGACGAGTCGCTCTTCATTCCATTACAGGACGGTTTGACTCAAACCACTCTTTAACCTCGCTCTATATACTCGATTTGATATGGGAGCAATTAAATATATTTAATACAATATATTCAAACAGTTTTGAACATTTCAATTATTTAATTGGCCAAGCGATCGTGTCATTCCATTACAGACGAGTCGCTCTTCATTCCATTACAGGACGGTATGACCAAAACCACCCTCTAACGTAGCTGTATTTACTTGAATTGACATGGGAACTATTAAATACAATTAGTAAAATATATTCAAACAGTTTTGAACATTTCAATTATTTAATTGGCCAAGCGATCGTATCATTCCATTACAGACGAGTCGCTCTTCATTCCATTACAGGACGGTTTGACCCAAACCACCCTTTAACCTCGCTCTATTTACTCGATTTGATATGGGAGCAATTAAATATATTTAATACAATATATTCAAACAGTTTTCAACATTTCAGTTATTTAATTGGCCAAGCGATCGTGTCATTCCATTACAGACGAGTCGCTCTTCATTCCATTACAGGACGGTTTGACTCAAACCACTCTTTAACCTCGCTCTATATACTCGATTTGATATGGGAGCAATTAAATATATTTAATACAATATATTCAAACAGTTTTGAACATTTCAATTATTTAATTGGCCAAGCGATCGTGTCATTCCATTACAGACGAGTCGCTCTTCATTCCATTACAGGACGGTTTGACTCAAACCACTCTTTAACCTCGCTCTATATACTCGATTTGATATGGGAGCAATTAAATATATTTAATACAATATATTCAAACAGTTTTGAACATTTCAATTATTTAATTGGCCAAGCGATCGTATCATTCCATTACAGACGAGTCGCTCTTCATTTCATTACAGGACGGTATGACCCAAACCACCCTCTAACGTCGCTCTATTTACTTGAATTGATATAGGAGCTATTAAATATATTTAATACAATATATTCAAACAGTTTTGAACATTTTAATTATTTAATTGGCCAAGCGATCGTGTCATTCCATTACAGACGAGTCGCTCTTCATTCCATTACAGGACGGTATGACCAAAACCACCCTCTAACGTAGCTGTATTTACTTGAATTGACATGGGAACTATTAAATACAATTAGTAAAATATATTCAAACAGTTTTGAACATTTCAATTATTTAATTGGCCAAGCGATCGTATCATTCCATTACAGACGAGTCGCTCTTCATTCCATTACAGGACGGTTTGACCCAAACCACCCTTTAACCTCGCTCTATTTACTCGATTTGATATGGGAGCAATTAAATATATTTAATACAATATATTCAAACAGTTTTCAACATTTCAGTTATTTAATTGGCCAAGCGATCGTGTCATTCCATTACAGACGAGTCGCTCTTCATTCCATTACAGGACGGTTTGACTCAAACCACTCTTTAACCTCGCTCTATTTACTCGATTTGATATGGGAGCAATTAAATATATTTAATACAATATATTCAAACAGTTTTGAACATTTCAATTATTTAATTGGCCAAGCGATCGTGTCATTCCATTACAGACGAGTCGCTCTTCATTCCATTACAGGACGGTATGACCAAAACCACCCTCTAACGTCGCTCTATTTACTTGAATTGACATGGGAGCTATTAAATATAATTAATACAATATATTCAAACAGTTTTGAATGTTTCAATTATTTAATTGGCCAAGTGATCTTGTCATTCCATTATAGACAAGTCTCTCCTCATTATTTAGAGCCCACTATGGCAGAAACCACTCTCTACGTCACTGTATTTATTTTATTTTACATAGGAGATGAAGAATATATGTAGTAAATTTCAATTATTTATTCGCCAAACGATTTTCATTGTTTGAAGTACGCACAAAGGCTATTGCTGATTCAGTTGCTATTCAGTTGCTAACTGAATGAATGATGTCTAAACATCATATACATAAAACTATTTCCTGATTATAGCGACGTTAAATCCATCTCATTAGGCGTTGAATTACGTCATCTTCGGTGGTCGTCTAATTTATTCAATGACATATATCGCCCGGCAGGCAAATGGTTTTTTGAGCTGGACCTGTATTTGGAGTCAATACAAAATATTTTGATGCATTTTGTTTCCTGGGACGATAGACGTGATGAATCGGTATGGTGGCATGACATCATCCTTGGGTATTTTTTTCTAATTTTGCATAAATCCGAAATGGTCATCACGATACCATAACACGGCATATCAACACCTCCAATTAATATTTGTTCGTGATTTAAAAAGCGACATTCTTGTTAAAAGGTACTAGAATGTCTCTTGAGCGAATCATGTGATCATTTTAACATTCCTTATTTGCATAACTCCAAGATAACCGCCTTAGTATTATACTATTGATTTCTCCATTAGAATTGTGTTTAGTTCAAAAATTAGTCTAGTATTTGTCAGATAAGAGAAGAATCTGTATCATTGGTATGTTTAATTCCTGCGTGATTTTTATAATTTGAATGGCTATAATATACGCATATAATAACATTAAAGTGCTTGTGAAATGCCTGCTATTTTTTGGCCAAAATCATTTATTGGTGCATCAATATCAGTATTTTTTACGTTATTAAGTATAAAATAAATTTTCAAAGTGAAAAAATGGGTTTCAAATGTAGGTTTAAAATGTTATTTTAATGTATTTTAAAACGAGGCTCTTCATTAACTCCTCATTTGCATACTAGTACTAAAATATCCTTTTTGACATATGAAGGATAACTTGCTGGTCAGCGTACATTGCCGTTAATGTATGTAAGACGCATTTCTTATTCAATTTTTTTCAATTGTCTTTGACTGAATTGCTACTCAGATATTTGTTTCTCGAGGATGAGTGGACCATATAGACCACATATTATCGTTATAAGTTTATCGTACAGGGTTGAGTTAGATACAAAATATATCCTTTCTGACGCGCCTGGTCGCCGCGATCAACCGTGTACTGTACAATCACAGTCAATTGCATTGTGGTCGATGAAGTCGATTGAAGTGCCGACTACTATTGCCGTACAACTCTCAACGATCGCCATGTCTTGAGTTATCGCGATTGTCATAATTACGACATCACATTAAAGAATACGTGGACGCAAAATATTGACAGTCCACTTATTACGCAGATCAAATTGCAAGAAAAGATCACAGAAGTGTGAAATCAATCACAAAACAATTCAGAAAATTTTAGACAGCATAATTAAAAACAATTGCATGTGAATGCTGCGTGATTTACTGTTGACGCATCGGTTTTCGCGTCACGTCATTGCTACCTCTTACATAACACGAACTACATTAGTCTGGAAGCTACTTCTCAAAAGCCTTCTAAAAACGGTTTTAGCTGTACCCCACGTCAAACATTGTGAAAACAGACTTTTCTTACGCAAAATGATCTGACATTTTCAAAAATGCCTATTTCCAGGGCGGAAAATGCCCTAAAAGTGGTGAAAATTGACATGTTATTATGGCAACCTGAAAATATTATGAAATCATTAAAAAATCTATATTTTCAATACATATGAAGATATAGAAGTAAAGTTGGTACCAAAATGTAGATCGTGGATTGGCCCAATTATTTATGACATCATATATGCTAATTAGCTAATTTGCAACAACACTGTCTTTTTAAAGAAAATTATATATATTGCGTGATTGTTTTTTCAGGAAGATACAGTCTTCACAACACTATTTGCCCAATTATTTATGACATCATATAAGCTAATTTGCATATTAGCTAATTTGCATATTACTTAAATAACATTGCAATTAAGTTAACCATGTACAAGCATTTATCTTATCGGAAATAGATAACTAGGGGTTATCGAAATCCATAGGATTGTGTGTAGTCGTGAAGCTAAGATCCCACGGAAATCTCGTCTCGTACACTGCGATATTTGGAACGTATTTCAATGAGTACGCGAAAGAACCCGGGACGCTTTAACAACAATGCGATTGATACAATTTCCGCTTTGGGAGAAGTTGTTTCTTTAACCAAACAAGGTATATATTTCAGTGAAATATTCAAACCATAGATTTTGATATTTAATGTCCAACAGGATTGATAATCGCCAAATCTTTCAGTTGTTTTACATGTCAAAATACGAGACAATGTTTTCATGGGATCTTGGTTTCATGACTTACAACATACTAACACTTAATTATGTACCTTGTCTCATTGATACTAAACATTTCATAAACAGGTGTTCCTTACGCAAAATGGTTCAGAAACATTCTATTGTCACTTTCAGCTTAGAGTGTGGTCACGATTATGACATTTGCATCCCTGGTAAATAATAAAATCAAATCATGTTTGTTACCAGCGATCCAAGTGCCATTCATATGATTACAGTCTAAGCTGAAAGTGATTGTAGACCATTATGCGAGGTGTGGGGAATACTAACTAAATGGTCAGTTTGGTTTTCAACTATCAAAGTAAAATCCATTTGCGAAGATTTCCTATTGAGGAAACAATAAACAAGAGGAGCAAAATACCAGGAGGAATTCTTGGAAAAAGCAGAAATCAAGATGCAGTTGGGAGATGGATTGAAATAACAGATGACCGCTCATAGATAACTGAAAACATCAGAAGATATGCTGGTATATCAGATGAATGCAAGTGGCTCTACAAAGAGGCAGGACCCTCCCGGATAAAAAAAAAAGATGAGAAAGATGTGAGACGTGTAGTCAAGGTCCTTGCCAGCATGTTGAATCCATTTTCTAAATCAGAGAAGTTAACTTCAATTTCAACAGGGGTAGCAGCAGAAGATAAAACAGAGAAGTTTCTACTACTCAACAGAATGGTGATCAACTTTGTAAAGAGTTTGTGAAATGTCGACTGATCAAAGCTGAATCATCAGAGTCTGCTGAAGCATACATTTTTGAAACGCTATCGAAACAGAAGCTTTAAACGTAAACTTAAAGTTACGGGGCGAAATTTAATCTTCAAGGCAGAACATTAATTGTTCTGCAAATTGGTGTTTTTTGCAAGGTCACGAGAGCTTCACCTATTTCAGGGCAGATGCAGACAGTGATTATGACTAATGATGATTTAAAACACCTTGAAAACATTGGACATGTATTAATCTTAGAAGGTTTTGTATGATTTCCCAAAACTAGTTTTGTAAAGTAACAGAACATAAATTTGAAGTATTTGCACAATTTGCTGCAGTGCAGATGCACACTTTCTTCAGAGTTATCATTACTGTTTTCATGTAAAACCAAGACACATGATATGGTGAATAGTTTGCTATAAAGCTTGTTCATTTCGCATAATTGTGCTTAGTTCTGTATGCAAATAATTTGTATAAATAAAGATTTTATTTTTTTCAAATCTGATTGCCATGTTCATAGTTGTATTGTCTTATTTATAACATGTTATAATTATAGAAAATAAAATGATAACCTTCAGAATAATATTGAGCAAAAATAGTGTTGTGAAGACTATATGTTCCTGAAAAAACAAAACACGCAATATATACAATTTTCGTTGTTGGTAATTTCTGAATATGCAATTTACCTAATTAGCATATATGATGTCTTAAATGATCGGGCCAATCCACGATCAACATTTTGGTACCAACCTTACTTCCGTATTTTCATATGTATTGAAAATATAGATCTTTTAACGATTTCATGATATTTTCATGTAGCCATAGCTACATAGCTTTTCAGGACATTTCTGTTCTGGAAACAAACATTTTTGAAAAAGTCAGAACATCTTGCATAAGAAAAGTCTGTTTCCACAATGTTTGACGTGGGGTGCAGTTAAACTCCAAATTCTTGGCCTTAGCTTCCAGACTATATGGTCTCTTCAAAATGTTATCCAAAATCCCAAAACATTTGTCCAAGTTGTTCTTTTATAAATGGGGGCAATTGTTTCGCGTGGGGGTTTATGGTATGACGGTATAAAGAGAATGTCCATCCCAACTTTTTCTCATTGATTTTAGGGTTTTCGTATACTGATGTTACAACTTTGGATCGTTTGAAAACGCGTAAATTCGCACACCATTACGCCAAAAATATAACGTTTAAAAAAACGCTGACCGAAAAATATATATCGTTAATATTATTGTTAAATGACGCAGTATTATAAAATTATAGTACAAGAGCATGGCTTCCTCTCATATTTTGGCGTTTGATGGAGCACTTTTAATTCGGCTAGAGTCGGAAAGCCGAAAACAGTCGACTGTTTCAGGATCGGTGGGCATGGCTACAACAAGAGAAATATCTCAAATTTACTCAAATACGAATAATCATTTTCAACCAAAAAAGTCAATAATTGTCTATTTCAGTGGAATACAAACACAAACACAAAACGGTAAATGTGTGGTTTGGCATTTCACAGTCACAGGCATGTTCTTTGTAGAAATCATGACTATTAGCATAAATATATAATAAGCAATCAATAACATATTATAATAACAAAATATACTGGTTCAAACAATAAAAACTAAATACATGCTAGTGCACAGCTAGCTGATCTTGTTGTAACAATCTTCTATGTGACATTCACATATAATACATGGTAGTCATTTTACTTTATACAGTCATGCATTTTTGGTACAGGATACTCTCACATGAATAGCTATATGAAATGAAATACTATATTGGAACACGCACCGCTCATCAAGTATTAGTAAGACTTAGTAATTTCATCACACATTCAACAGTGAAGTATAATATGTAGTGCCGGTGTACCATACTTAAATACATGTTTCATCACAAGAGCTTGCAAGTGAAAACGTTCTCTTTTTCAGTTGTGGTGGTAGTAGCGTTTTGTGTTGACATGCTATGTTTGCGAACTTTAACTTAACCTAACCTAAAGGACCATATATGGGCATCAGTTTTTGTGAATTAAAGATAGATAATTTATCCATATTCCGCAGTAGATTCATCGAAAATTCTTCCAATATTATACACATAGCCACAAAATTTGTATTATTGGATGTAGGTACACCCATGAAGAGATAAGTCATGAAGAAGAAGTGATCCAGCATCAGCATATCTCAACTTCTCATGTAAAGAAATATTAAATCATTACGCTACAAGCAGTGATGAATGTAAAGCTAAATAGATGTACATGTATAATGTATCGGCAGTTGATACTTATCATCTGTGCTATGTATATATCCATCTCATACTATTGAGAGCCACATGTTAATGTATAAACTGTAATTAACACCGGAAATACACAACATAGCACAATACCTAAGTGTTGTCCATGTATGCTCTTTGACATATTTGGCTGTTATTTTATAATTAAAGAAAGTTCGTCATAAAACACATTTAAGAATGCTATTTAATGTCATAACATAGCAATGTTCATGTGCTCGAACCTATCATAGCAACACACTAGGCTACACAAGCTTATAAACAGAAATATTACCTGCAACAGAATTGCAAGATCGTGTATGGGAACATGAAACACCAACACTAGATTATGCAATGCAATAGCTATTTCTTTGTTGCAAATACTATACTCGATAGTGTTACCCTTTCTCCAAGTATTCAATGCGATCCTGTATGAACGAGTCATGAAAATACAAAACTACCATGTGTTATTATTTGGATGCCACACAAGTCGCCTGTAAAAATGAGATGACAGCAATATGAGATATATGATGCAGAGAACTATACTTGATATGTAAATTACAGTGCATGTATCTTCTGATTATTAGAGATGTATCAGTAACATGAACATGAACATGTACAGGTATGATAGTAAAACAATATATTGGTTTCATCAATGTATTTGTATTACATGCATTATTAGGAAGAGTATTCAATTTAATTATATAATGCTGACCATTATTATAATTTAGTAACTACTGGTGCCACACAGGCATTGTAACTTCGAGTTACGGGTGACATAGATTTTTTATTTTGTTTAATGTGTTATGTTTTCCGTAACTGGAAGTTCAGTTAACAGTTAATTCGAAATTTATTAGGTGGTTGTCAAAGACATTTTGGTCAATAAATGCCATGTGGAACTAGTTAATTATTAATGTAAGTCAATAATTTAATTACGTATATTAATAAGCAATTAGTAGTTGCTCCATATGTATCTCAAGAACCACTTAACAAGCATGAGTAAAAGTTGAAACTCTGGAACTATATATGTATGGTACAACAATTTTCCTTACTCTGTTGTATCGTATCTTTGGTAGAATTACTAACTTCATTACTGTTGATCACTATTCGAATTGTGCATCTCTGACAGTTTAGAACGGTTTAACACAAGATTGAACACGCATGGGTTTTGGGACTCATAGTTACGCGTATTGAAAAGATGAACGTGTAATTATATTTTATTCAGAATATCTGGGAGTTATACACATAGTGGTTTTCCTTTATGACAGTTGAAGTTGCTGTCATGATTTATATTTACATGTGTTTAGTGTATATGAGTTTATAACTTTATTACCATCAACTTTTAATAATTTAGGAAACAACGATATATAATTCATTCCACCACATCAACACCGATGTATGCGGTCAAACATGGGGAAATATATTTTGCTTGAATAAGTTCTTGTAGGAAGATGTAGTTAAAGATGCATTCACACATCAAATCCAATAGCAAGCTAAATACACAAATAATTTGAATGTTATATATTAAAAGAAAAGTCTGACAACATAAGAACATACAATCAGTATGACATCATATTCTCTGTTGTCAGAAATTGACAAATGATTTCATCTATAACTTCGAACTTCAAATTGGCTGAAAGTGTAGAACGTGGTAGCATGCATATAAAAAAGTTGTCAGGACGGAAATGTAAATACCAGTATTCATTTGTGTGTTTTTCTACAAAATGCTCAAATGTCCTTATATTGTATACAATTTATCAATGTGAATAGATTATACGGGTGATATATAACCTGTTGGCAACAAAAAGGAACAAAACAATGTCATTCTACTTTTAATGATTAAAATAATGATTGTTATTGTTTTCACGTTTTTAGCAATATCTTCACTTTATGTTTATTTGTAACATTCTAATTTCCATTACTACAATTATACACGTGAGTAATATGCACACTGACAATTTGAACAAACTCGCTTCAGTATTTTTCACGTTATAAATTAATACATTTTCTCAATTTTTTTAAAACAGTGGATATGATGTCACACTTTACCCACAGTTTTTTGCTGGAGAATCAATACGACGGACTACATAATAGTGATGAAAAGTTGAATATATAGAGAATGAAAAGTGATATAAAAAACTGTAACTTGCTTGCTACAGTTGAAGAGGTCTTTCTTTAGGGAGCATTATATTGTTTGGCTTGACTTCAAAGTACATATCATGCACAAATCATATCTACTATATAACTGGCCCTCTAAGTAAATAAAGCCAACTAAGAGTAATTTAAGAGTGCTGCGTTAAGTCACATTTGAAGTAAATTTCTCGCTACCTAACCACTATATAATAACATGCTACATAGTTATCTACTAAATGTGTCTAAAGAGCCGCCATCTTATAACATTCCAACATTGTAAACTATTCTAACAAAAAACAAAAAAAAAATATTCTAACATGCATTTTTCATCAATATTTGATGCTCTTTCTTAGAAAAGTTCGGTGACCCTATATTTTTATTTCAGAATCTTTACCATTACAGTAGTAACCCAATCCCTCTAGCTGGATTTCTGAGTATTTTTAGTGGTAGCAAACTACCCTAAGTAGGCATTCACTTTTTACACCCTCCGGAAATCAGTTATCTAGCGTGTTTAGAGTGTGTTATGATCCTCGCTTTGGACTCAATTCCGGCGTGCGCTGGTGACGACCCCGCTTTAACCAACTTTGAATTAAAGGAAATATTACTATGACGTTGTGTGTTTCATGACTTCATTAAATTAAATAACATGTTTTTTATCTGATAAATAGGCATGTTTACTTCAAGCATTAACAATGTGTTTACCATATTCTGTTTATATTTATCAATTTAAATCGATGGTTTGTGGAATAACTGTAGGTAACGGGATGAGCACATAATACGTGAATATGGCTAATCAAATTATTGAAATGTTGGAAACTGTTTGAATACATTATATTAAATATATATTATAGCTCACATTTCAAATCAATAGGATGACGTTATGGGTGGTTTTGGTCATACCGTCCTGTAATGGAATGAAGAGCGACTCGTCTGTAATGGAATGACAATATCGCTTGGCCAATTAAATAATTGAAACATTCAAAACTGTTAGAATATACTGTATTAAATATATTTAATAGCTCCCATATCAATTCAAGTAAATAGAGCGACGTTAGAGGGTGGTTTGGGTCATACCGTCCTGTAATGGAACGAAGAGCGACTTGTCTGTAATGGAATGACACGATCGCTTGCCATTAAATAACTGAATTGTTGAAACTGTTTGAATATATGTATTAAATATATTAATAGCTCCCATATCAATCAAGTAAATAGAGCGAGATAAAGGGTGGTTTGGGTCAAACCGTCCTGTAATGGAATGAAGAGCGACTCGTCTGTAATGGAATGACAATATCGCTTGGCCAATTAAATAATTGAAACATTCAAAACTGTTAGAATATATTGTATTAAATATATTTAATAGTTCCCATATCAATTCAAGTAAATAAAGCGACGTTAGAGAGTGGTTTGGGTCATACCGTCCTGTAATGGAACGAAGAGCGACTCGTCTGTAATGGAATGACACGATCGCTTGGCCAATTAAATAATTGAAATGTTCAAAACTGTTTGAATATATTGTATTACATATATTTAATAGCTCCCATATCAATTCAAGTAAATAGAGCGACGTTAGAGAGTGGTTTGGATGTAATGAAATGAAGAGCGACTCGTCTCCAATGGAATGAAAAAAAAACGCTAGACTAATTGAATATTTGAAATGTTCAAACGATAGCAAGGCATTGTATTTTATATATTTTATAGCTTTCATGCCAAAGACATGAAATACATAGACGTCAGTAATCGGTTAATGGCATGACATGGGCGCGTTTCACTCCGCCGCTAACAGTGTGAGTGCGTATGGTGCCAGGAAAGATTGTGTAAATGAACAGTGTATCGACCAAGGTTGTCGCTTTTACAAAAACGGTCTTCGAACGAGCAAACTCTTTCGTAACGGTTCGTAAATTCGCTAAACCTAACGGTATTTTCCGTTAGAGCGTGTATCCAGCACTTGTCAGGTGATCACACGTTACGTGACCGCTCTCTAATGGAACGCTCTGTAATGGAACGGACGCGCTCTAATGGAATGGCTCGAGCTAGGTCTCTCTCACAAACCCTGTTGTTTTAAGGGGATTTTTTTTTAATGACAACCCCTTTCAATTTT